>ML847955.1:14643-34176 GCA_009831015.1 Picea engelmannii | reverse complement strand
CCCTCTGAAAAGTGATGTGATGGAAAGAGGATCATAACCATCGAGTATCACAAATATGGACATTTTGGATGAAGTATGGAAAGAAGTGTTGTACCACCATTATGTCAAGGGTAACTACTTGACCCATTATGTTTGTTTATTAGAAGGAAGGAAATGAAGATAACCTTCTAGACATTTATTGACAATCTTAGTTTGTCCATCAAATTGAGGATGATAAGAGGAGACAGGAGCCAATTGAGTACCCAAACAAGAAAACAAGTCAGTTCAAAAATTACCTATAAAAATTGGATCTTCATCACTTACAATAATCTTGGGGTTTCCATGTAGCTTTTGAATTGTTTCCATGAACGTTGAAACTATTGTACTTCCTTTAAAAGGACAAGAAAAAGAGAACAAATGGGCATAGTTTGTGAGTCAATCCACCATCATCATGATGAAATACTTTCCTTCATAATTCAGTAGACCTATAATAAAATTCATTCAAACCTATTCCCAACACTGACTTGGTATGACTAACAGTTCTAGAAGACCTGGGGTCTTGATTATCTCTTCTTTTTTTTTGTTGGAAAACCAAGAATTTCACCACAAATGTGTGAACATCAGTTTTAAGACCTTCCCTAAAAAAATCCTTCTTGATCCTATGATAACTTTCAAAATTCCCAAGTGTCCGTCTGTAGGAGAAGTGTGTAGTTCCAAAAGGACATTTTGTTTGATTTGTGAATTCTTATGTAAATATAGGTGATCCTTATACCAAAGTTAGTCATTATTCCACACAAACTTATCTAATGCACAATGGTCATGTAGTTGTTGAATGAGCTTCGATGCCTTCTAGCCCTACTACTATTATATCCTTGCTTCTTCCACCTAATCAACTTGTAGAATGGAAATAACATGTAGTAAAGACTTAGTGTTTTCTTATTTCCTTGAAAGTGCATCTGGCACCACATTTTGTTTCCCTTTTTTGTAGACAATTTCAATGTCATAATCTAGAATCTTTGTAACCCAATTTTGTTTCTCTTCTGAAGATAGTTGCTTTTTCAAGAAGTAATTAATACTATCATGATTTGTTTTTACCTTGAAGTGTCTCCCTATTAGATAATTGGGCAACATTTCTTAATTGCATGTAGTATGACCAAGATTTCCTTCTCATAAATGGGTTTGAGTGAGTTCTTTCCTTTAAGTTGACAACTTTCAAAGGAAAGGGGACTTCCTTCTTGCATTAAAAATGCACCAACTCCATGCCTCAAGGCATCACACTCCACCATAAAGGTTCGTGTGAAGTCAAGTGTGGCCAAGACTAGAGTTCTACACATAACCTCCTTAATTTTTTCAAAATCTTGGGTCGATTCTCGAGCTCAAGAAAAATGCATCCTTTTGCAATAACATTGTTAGAGGTCTTGATGCTTGACCATAGTTCTTAACAAACTTGTGGTATTAGCATGCCAATCCTAAGAATCCTCTTAGATTCTTCAAGGTTTCAGGAACTAGCCATTCCACCATAGATTTATTTTTGTTATGGCCCACTTTGATGCCCTCATGAGATACAATATAACCCAAATATCCCACTTCTTGAACACCAAAGGCACACTTAGAAGGATTTACATATAGTTTTTTTCTCCTCTAGTAGTTTTAAGACCATATCAACATGTTTTACATTCTATTCCAAGATATCTTGTAAATTAGTATATCATTGAAAGAATACTGACATGAACTTTCTAAGGAAGCACTTAAAAATAGCACTCGTCGAGCTTTAAAATGTGGAAGGTCCATTAGTAAGTCCAAACAACATCACCTAAAACACATAGTTCCCTTTATGTGTTCTAAAGGTTGTTTTGAGGATGTCTTGTTCCTTCATTCTAATACGATGACATCCTAAATGGAGATCCAACTTAGTAAATAACATTTCTCCCCATAATTCATCAATGACATCTAGTTTGCAACTAATGAAGTTATGTGCACTACTAGAATTGATCAACACTATTATCTTTTTACTTTTTTTACATCCTTCTATATTGATATTTTGAGGAGTGTTAATTCTTTCCAAAGCATGACAAGATACAATTTGAGTAATTTCTTCTAGTTATAGATCTTGTGAAGGTTACAATTCTTCTTCTTCCTCCTCTTCACAATATATATAGAATAATTTCTTGTCAACACACTTATTCCCATTACTATACTTGCTATCATGATTGAAACATAATCCTTTGCTATTCTTTCACCCATTTTTTGACGTTTCAACCTTCTAAGTTGAGTGAGGTTAGGAGTAGGAACATTGCACTCTTTGTAGATGTTAGTGGCCACCATTCTAGTAGCTATATTTTTACTTTTTCCTTTCCATGTTGAAAGCATGCCCAAGTATTTAGGCTCCAAGAGATGCACCTCATGTTGAATGCTCTCCTTTAAATTATCCACAAAGAGATAAAACAAAGTATCCTCTAGGATGTTCTTCACTCTAAGACTCAACTTTTGAAATCGTTAAATGTATTTTAAAACTAGACCTCTTTGCTTCAGGTTTATCAATTGGATAAAGAAGGCATTGTTCTTAATATCCCCATAATGTGTTGTTAATTCATCCATAAATATGGACCAAGAGACAATATAATCCTTTTTACGATAAAAAATCCATGGGTACCACACAAATTGATTAAGTTCTAAATACAAGGATGCAATAGTTACCTTTTGTAAAGTTGGCACTTGGTGTAGATCAAAGAATTTCTCCAACTGGAATATCCATGTTATGGTATCATTACCATCAAACTTCTTCATATCAATCTTGGGAATGATGTAATTCCTTGGTCTTGATTTGAAGCCTCAATGATACAAATCTTGGAGTGATGAATGATGAGGTTTATGGGACTCAATATTCTTATTCTCCTTATCTTCTTCTTAGGGAGGTGAATTTTGGGTAAGGAGGCAACTTAGCTGCTTCAAAAGGTCCTCCCTCATGTAATTGAGATTCTCTTTGAGGTCACATTTTCTTACCATCTCTTTGATGTCATATTTGCTTGCCATTTCTTTAAGATTGTCTTTGAAAGACTTTTGGAATCTTATTTAGTTACCATATTCAAGACATTAGTCTTTGTTAACATTATAGATTCTAGGATATTTATTCTCTCTTCCATATTGGACATATTAAAATCCCTCTCTTCTTGATCTTCTTGTGTCATAGATGAGCCTTCTTAAATATTTCCAAGAGTTGCATTTACATCTAGATATTACAGGCTTAGGGCTTTGGAGACAAATCTATTAGCCAAAATTCAACTTGTATCTTCTCCAATTATAATCTTCTATTAATGAAATTTATATAGGATGTATTCTGCGATGTCCTCTTCAATATGCCCCTAATCCCATGTGATTTGTATATTTCAAGAAAAAGTTATTGGGAATTACCAAAACCTCGTATTTTCCCTTTTAAAACCATAATTTGGATATTGTCTTGTTGGTTGACCTTGCACCTAATGTAGCTATGAGATTTCTACACTCTGGAGTATAAATTTTGGCTTGTAATAGCTTGGTATATCTTCTTTGAAATTCCATAGGTATCACTTAATTATGATGTGCCAAGGAAAAAATGTGATAACTTTCTCAAAACTTGTGGATTTTGTCATCCTTCAAAATAATGAACTTGTACGGTATGCCACATATCCAATTTTGTTGATTATAATCTAAAATTTGGAGTTGTAACACCATGGTCTGTGTTTTTACCAACGCCACTAATTGTACTAGATTTGGAGCTTTTTAGCTTTAGATATGACTATTTTACCAAGAACCCTTATTTGAGACTAGTCAAAACCCCTAACTTTCATAGCCCATAACTCCGAAAGCATAGTGAAATAGAATATAAAAAATATTCACAAGGTACTTAGTTATGCCCTTTCTACACCCTAAAAAATTCACACACTGAAAATCCTCCCCCCCCCAAAAAAAAAAAAATAGAACAAAAATGGTAAGCAGACTTGTTTTAAGGACCCAAACCAAGGACTATCTGCTCTTGTTATGCACCAACCACCAAAATCGCATAAAAAGAGAGAGATAAGTAACTCCATGCCTTGATAAAGAGATATGAATGAAAGTGAAGCCTCTTAGAGGGAGAAACCTCCTTTTACAATAGAACAAATGTACAAGATGAGATGATACTAAAACTAGGTCTTCTTGGTGTGTGTGTGTGTGTGTGTGTAGGATACCAAGGGTACAATTACAATTAAAAGGTTTACCAACAATATTAATATAATAAAATAAATACAAAACTTGATATCTAGGGATTTACATAGGTTTTTATGCGTAACATGGGGCTTTGTATAGGGGATTAACATGCCCCTCCCCTTCAAATAAGTGTTTCCCTAAACACTTGATTAGTTGTGGATGTTTCTGCATGAAGAACTCATATTCCCATGTTGCTTCTTCTAATGGTAGGTTCTTCCACTTGATGAGGTACTCAGTAATTGCTCAATTTCTCGATAGCTTAACCATTTTTTCAAGGATTGTTTCTGGTTCTAGTATGATTTTCCTTTATTCATTCTTCTCTGGTAAAATATTTTGAATCGGGATCTTGTCATTGATTAACTTCTTTAAGCAAGAAACGTGGAAGACTGGATCTACATGTGAATATGGAGGTAACTCCAATTTGTACACCATACTTCCAACCCTTTGCAACACCTTATAGGGACATAATACTTAGGTTGTAATTCATTGTCCTTCTTTTGTTGCTCAAGGGGCATCTATTTTTATGGTCGTAGCCTTAGAAATACCCAATCCCCCACTTCAAATTCCCTTTCCCTATGATGTTGATCTACTTCTTGTTTCATCCTATTTTGTGATATAACCAAGTTGTCCTTCAATAGTTTGAGAACCTCTTGTTGGTCCTTGATGTGGTCCTCCACTACTTGAACATTCACTTTCCCCTTCAAGGGTGATGTGATGGATGGAGGATGATATTTGTAAAGTTTGATAAATGGGGGATTTTTTTATGAAGTATGGAAGCATGTGTTGTACCACCATTTTGTCCAGGGAAAACCACTTGACCCATTATGTTTGTTTATCAAATTCAAAGCAATGAATATAGACTTCTAGACATTTATTCATAATCTCAGTTTTTCCATCAGATTAAGGATGGTAAGAGTTGTGAGCCAATTGAGTGCCTAAAAAAGAAAATAATTCCATCCAAACATTTATAGTCAAAATTGGATCTTTTTCACTTACAATGATCTTAGGGATTCCATGTAGCTTTTGAACTCTTTCCATGAATGTTGTGGCTACTGTACTTGCTCTAAAAGGATGAGAAAGGGAGAAAAAATTATCATACTTTGTGATTCGATCCACTACTACCATGATGACATTATTTCCTTCGAACTTGGGTAGAACTATAATAAACTCCATTGAATCCTCTTCCCAATTTTGACTTGGTATGGCTAATGGTTGTAGGAGACCTAGTGTCTTGATTGTCTCTCCCTTATTTTGTTGGAAAACCACACATTTAGTGAAATAAATTTGAACATTAGTTTTAAGAGCTTCTCAGAAAAAGTCGGTCTTGATCTTGTATTAAATTTTCAAGAACCTTGAATGTCCTCCTATAGGAGAAGTGTGCAATTCCAAAAGGACCTTATGTTTTAGTTGGGAATTCTTACATAAATATAAGCGATATTGATATCATGGTAAGTCATTCTTCCACACAAATTTATCTAATGCACTTGGGTCCTCTTGCAATTGTTGAATGATATTACATACCTTTTGATCTTGCTTCCATTCTATCCTTGCTTCTTCCACCCTATCATATTCTAGAATGGAAATAACACATAGTAAACCCTCTACGTCTTCTTCTTTCCTTGAAAGTGCATCTACCACCATATTTTGTTTTCCTTTTCTGTAGATAATTTCAAAGTCATAACCTAGCATCTCAATAACCCAATTTTTATTGATTTTCTAAAGAAAATCTTTGTTCCAAGAAGTGCTTCAAACTATCATGATCTATTTTTACCTTGAAGTGTCTTCATATTAGGTAAGGGCACCATTTCTTAGCTACATGTAATATGACCAACATTTCCTTTTCACAAATGGGTTTGAGTATGGTCTTTCCTTTAAGTTGTCTACTTTCAAAGTCAAGGGGCCTTCCTTATTGCATTAAAATTGCACCAATGCCATGTCCTAAGGCATCAAATTCCATAATAAAGGTTTTTTTGAAGTTAGGCATGGCCAGGATAGGAGTCATACATGTAGCCTTCTTAAGCTTTTCAAAATCTTTGGTTGCTTCTTGAGTCCAAGAAAATGCCTCCTTTTTAATAACGATGTTAGAGGTGCTTTTATTTGACCATAATACTTGAAAAAATTGTGATAATATCCTATCAATCCTAAGAATCCTCTAAGATTATTCAATTTTTTTGGAATTGGTCATTCCATCGTAGATGAAATTTTCTTGAGGTCCACTTTGACACCTTCATGAGATAGAATATGACCAAGATATTCCACTTCTTGAACCCTAAAGGAACACTTAGAAGGATTTACATATAGTTGTTTCTCTTCCAATATTTTTAACACCATGTCAACATGTTGTACGTGTCCTTCCCATGAATTGTTGTAGATTATCATATCATTTCATCAATCTTTGAAATGTTGCAGGTGCATTAGTAAGGCCAAATGGCATTGGAGAGCCCTCTAACAAGACATACTCCTTTATGGATCATTCGGGCAAAGGACAATGGATGAAATCACTCTATAATTATTTGAGCCTGAGGGTGATCACATTAGTACTTTTCCCTCAAACGAGGCATTCATCTGTGCCCAAAGATTAAAGAGGGAAGTCAATTTGGATGACCCCCCTCTGTTTGATTGTGATGGCATTACTCTAGAGGCAAGTAAGAGGTTTAATGAGGGGCAACTCCAAGGTTACCATCATTTGGTATTGAAGGAAGTTGTCGGTTTAAAAATACCTCTCCCACCACCTTTTCATGCAACCCCAACTTCATCACGACTAGCATGCAATAATTCAGTGTCTCAGGTCTAGGTGAAGGTATCATAGGTGCATGCAGAGGAGATGAAATCCAAAAAGCATAGGTGTTGGAAAGTTAAACTTGAACGTCAAAGGATGGTTGTAGAAGATGATGTTGAGATCAGGGCCATCCCCGATATTCTAGGGAGAACTACAGTGGGACATTTCAGTGGGAAGTTCATCTCCTTGGTAGTGCTTAAGGGGTGGTTAACGAAGAATTGGGTTTGTTTATTGGGCTACTATCCAATGTAGCACTCCCTAGAAAGAGGATGGTTGAGCTTCAGTTTTAAATGCATAAAGGATTTGGAAGAAGTGTTTAGTAGGGTAAGGATATGGGGGTCATCAGGATTGATACTGAAGGAATGGGCGATCTCTCTTGATCCCCTAAGAGAATCACAGACACCTGCAAAAATTTGGGCAAATATTCCCAACCTTCCCTTAGTTTTATGGAATGAGTCTGTTGATGGACAAAATTGAGCTAGTGTGGGGTGATTTTAAATGGGTTCAGAAAATTGATTATTGATGTCTGCCTTTTAGGTGTTGTGGCTACCACCAAGTTGGTCATATGCAAGAAAAGTGTTGAAGAGTGCCCTCTCATTTTCCTCCTTTCCAGAAAATATGGAAGTAAAAGGCGGAGCCTGAAGGTTCAGTGGGATCGAAGGTCCTTTCCTTCGATGGTGATGTTGGGTCGAAAGAAAAGGTTCTTGGAAGTGTCTCCCTGTCAGCCACTTCAAAAAATTCAAGGTCAAGTCCATATCCTAGTAAGTCTTTATCCTTGGCTAATTTTGTATGTGATAAGTTTGTACAAGAGTACTCGAAAAATGCTCCTTTGGTTTTACCTCCCTCTCCAAAGTATTTTTCCTCCCCGCCATCTCGTCTTATAGAGGGTGAAAAGAATCATTCCCACTCTCTTCCTTGTTTGAATCATGATGTCTTTAAGGATGGTTCTTTCCATACTTCTACCAGTGGGTCCCCTCTCATCTCCTCATCTATCGTATTAAAATTTGCATCTAAGAATTCCTCTTATTCCTAGTCCTCTAGACAGTCCATAAAATTTGATTACCATTTGCGCTCTAAAGAAAATATAATAGAAGAAATTTTTGGAGTAGGGGGCTTGGCTCTCGACAAAGGAGATGGGGGTCAAGTGGGTATAAAACATCTCATCTCCATTGCTCAATCTAAAGCTCTGAAGTAAATTCCAAGTGGAATACAATCGATAATTGATCAGAACCTTAGAGTAGGTAAAGCCCATGAAGGGGTTCGAAAACGATAGTTCTTTCTTTTAATATCAGTGGAGTAGGGGGTGTTCCTAAGCTTCAAGCCCTCAAAATGCTAGTCTCAGTTAGTAGGCTGGATTTTATTATGGTTCAAGAAACAATGTGTAGTAGAATTTTTCTTCACAAGTGGTCCATTTATGTAATTCTCTATGTGGGAGTCTCAAGGGGACTTCTATCCACCTAGAGTCCAAGATTCAAAGCAATTCAAACTGAGCCAATTTCCTCAGGAATTGTTGTGGATTTGGAGGATTGTCTTTTGAAATGCTCCCTTAGGATAATAAATGTTTATGGGCCCTATGCAGAACGAATTCCCTTCTGGGAAAGTTTGGGTCATTCTGGGGTTTTACAAGTCCCAAACATAATTCTATGTGGAGATCTGAACTTTACCATGTCTTTGCGGGGGGTGTGGGGGTGCGACAAAGACAAGACCCTCAAGAAGGAGTTTTTGTAAATTGGATAGAAAAAACAAGCTAATTGATATAGAACCTTCCAAAATATCCCAAACTTGGCGAAACAGGAAAAGAGTGAAGGATGCAATGGCCAAAATGTTGGACAAATTCTTAATATCATAATCATTGTTGGAATTCAACTGGAGGATATATCCTAAGGTAGTGCTCAGAGGCATTTTAGATCACATGCCTATAATAATGGAAAACGTCAATAACCTTGTGCATCCTCCCATCTCCTATGAAGTTCAACAACACCTGGTTTGGTGAGGAGGAATAAAAACACCTTATCAAGGATCTGTGGATCCCTCTAGTTGATGGAACCAAAATTTCTTATCTGCAACAGTTTGCTTTAAATATCTCAAGAGTTACTCGAGCTACTTTAAATGGGCTAAGTCCTTCAATGAAAAAACTCTAGGGCAGTACCGACAAATAGAAGCACAGATGAGTGAAATACTGATTAAAGGAAGAGTAGACCAAATGTTGGAAGATGAAATAATTTTGCCCGATAAACTGATGCAAAAAAGACAAGATATTTTGGTCTATGAGGAAACTAGATGTCATTTAAAAAGTAGGGCCATCTGGTTAAAAGAGGGAGAAAATGGGTCCATTGGGTGGAAGGCTTTGATGGAAGCCTACCCATTGATTGGAAATTGGTTGTGCTAGAAAATAGGCATTGGAAAGCAAGTATGGATTGGTGAAGATCCATGGATTGGATCAGAAGATCGTTTTAAGCTATCAAAATCCCTGGTAGGAGAATTGCATTCAAGAGGAGTTTTTTCTTTATGGGATGCTCGTTTAAGCGATCAAGATGGAATAGGAAGAAGTGAATGGAAAGTGGCAAAAGGTTTAGTCCTAGAATAAAATCTATAGGAAGAACAAGAATCTTTTACAAGACTATTGTCATCAAATTTTATTCATTTAGATCATGACACCGAAGACTCGACCTGTTGGTCAAAAAATGAGAAAAATGGATTCTTTACAGCAAAATTAGGCTATCAGGTACTAGCAAAGGAAGATTACATAGGTGTCTCAAAAGCATGGTGGTCTCCTGTGTGGAAGGCCAACGCTCCTTTAAAGGTAAATACTTTGACCTGGATAGTGTTAGAAAATAAAATTTAACTTAGGACAATGGATTGAAGAGAGGTTGGATCGGCCCGAGCAATTGTGTCCTATGCAGAAGCATTGAAGAGTCGGTGCATCACCTTTTTGTTTTCTTCTCTTATGCATAGAAGGTACGGGTGGAGGTATGCACCATTATTAAGTGTGGATCCATGATTTTGGAAGGTGGTATAAGTGAGTGGATGCAAATGTGGTTTTTTAAAGGTAAGGATAATCCCTTTAGGTCGATGTCCCTTTTCTTGTTATATTTTATTTAGCGGGTGTGAAACTCTTGTGTCTTTTAAAACAAATTTATCCCTGAAGAAATAACTGTTGGGCTAGTTCAAAAACTTTCTAGAGAATTTATGTATCAAGAGAAAGCCCCCAAATATAGAAATATTATCGAGCTCGAAATTGACAAGGAAATCCCATGGAGATTCTTTGACGGGGCCAATCAAGGACATTCAACACGATGTGGTGTTGAGGCGGTCCTCTATATTTATGATAATCATTTATATAACATCCATTGTACTCTTAGGAGAAGGTTAAACACCAAGGAAGAGTTAGAAACATTATGGGCCCTTCTATTTATGGTAAACTCTCTCAATCTCTGCAAAATGTAGCTATTAAGAGACTCCAAAATAGTGGTTGATTAGGTCATGGGTAAAGGAGATACATAGGTGGCAAGTCTAGCAGCTCAAAAAGTATAGGTTCAAGAATTCCTTTCATTATTGGAGTGGTTCTCATGTTGACATATATACCAAGAGCTAAATGGGGCAGCGAACAAACTGTCAAAGGAGGCGTTGGAGATACACGATGGACCTTTTTGTTTTCGATAGTTTTATGAAGGGCAGTCCCGTGAGGGCATGACCTTTTATTTATAATGATAATGGAAAAGAATGTAAAAGATGCAAATGCAAAAGAAAATGTATTTTTTTGTAACGAAAGTAGAAAAGGAAGGTCATTGTATCGAAAGCATACCAGGAAAGTTTGAACAATCATGGAATAGGATATATATATATATATATATATATATATATATATATATATATATATATATATATATATATATATATATATATATATATTAACAGACCTTAAATGGACTGAAACATGTATATTTATTTCAATAGAATATAAAGTTTTTTCTTCCTCGGAAAAAAAAAAAAAAGGCCAATTAGCATCACGAAAAACTCATAATGACTTTCATGTGTTCTAAATGTTGTTTTGGGAATGTCTTCTTGCCTCATTCTAATTTGATGATATCCATAGCAGAGATCCAACTTAGTAAAAAAAATTGTTCTTTGCAATTCATCTAATAATTCATCAATGACAAGAATAGGAAACTTATATTTAATGGTTATTTTGTTGAGTTGTCTATAATCTAGCTACTGTTAGGACCCTATAATGTACCTTTTTGTTCATACTTTTTGCTATCATTACATCATTTTCCCACTCACATTTAAGCCTACATTATCACCTTAACCTATTTTTCCAAAGGTATATAATGTTTCTTCTATTTGCTATATGTTTAATTTGTTTTACATGTTATTTTACATTACTCTCATACTTAGCCATCGATCAGAAATATATAGTTGCTGAAACAGTTTGAACTGCAGACTATACATTGTTGTTGCTTGAAGACCCGTTGCTGAAACAGTCAAACAGCACGCAAATCCCGTTGCTGAAACAGTCCGTGATTTGCGATGCTAAAACAACATTTCACATAGCAGTAACAAGAAGGAGTTGTTACACTGGCCGCAACAATCGTATCTTAAGCCAGCACCAACCATCGTTGCTACTTGAGACCACGTTGTTGAAACAGTCAAACAAAAAGAAAATCCCGTTGTTGAAACAGTCTGTGATTTGCGATGCTAAAACAGTATACAAACAGCAGTAACAATAAGATAAATAAAGAAGTTGTTACACTGACCGCAACAGTTGCACCTCAGGCCAACATCATTCCAACTACTGTAACAACATTTTGCTATGGGAAATCAGAACATCCTATTCTAGCATAGAATATTAGATCAGACTAAGAATAGGATTTGTATGTACACATGTAATTTTATGATCAATTGTATTAAGAGGATTCTCCTCTTTAAATGGGGAGAAATCGACATTAGAAAGGGATTACGAAAGGCTTAGCTAAAAACGAATCACAAAGGAGGAACGTGTTCACGTTGGATATTGTAACTTGACACATTTGACAAATGAATAAAAAATCATTCTGAGCATTTTTTCTTAGTTCCTTTCATTTCTGGGGAATCTTGTGAGAAGGAAAGGGCCCACCTTCTTCACAAGATTCACCCATTAGTTTATGTAATGTGTTAGTATTGTTTTTATTTATACCTTATTAAAACTTTGTTTTGCTGAAACTCTGTTTCGACTGATTGTTACATTGTTTTCATACAATTCATTCTTAGGTAATTGTTAATCATTCTGATTGGTAATTCCGAGTTTATGAAAGTGTGATAATCAGAGACAGGTGTTGAAGATTCCTGCTTGGGGAATAGGGTCTTGTTCTCTGTTACAGAATAGCTAGTCTTCGGTAATTGTTAATCGTTCTGATTGGTGATTCTGTTTGATGAGTTTATGAAAGTGTGATAGTCAGAGACATGTGCTAAAGATTCCTGCTTTGGGGAATAGGGTCTTGTTCTCTTTTATATAAAAGTTAGTCTTCTTTGCAGTGTGCTGAAAAGATCCTTTTTCCTAGGTTGTTATTTCTTAATGTAATCTAGGATTCTTTTGATAGTTATTTCCTTTTGAATCTTAAAACTCTGCAATAGATAGATTGCTTTTACTATAATTCAAAGTAGAATTTCAGCTTGTTCAAAGCAAGGTGTGATTAGTGTACTACAATTCTAGATTGCTTTTGAGATTGAGCATATACAGTGTGTGATTTCCTTTGAAATAAACAGACTTCCCTAGGTTGACAATTTATGTAACACTTGATTGTTTAATTGATAAGCAATTATAGTGACCAACATTTTGGCACCGCTGTCGGGGAAGGCAATTATAGATTTCAAAAGCATTTACGTTTTTCTTTCAGATGTACAGATTGTATGAGAGGACGTGGACCCCCCAAGGAAACTGACCCTACAGGTGGCAGGGGCAGAGGAAGAGGAGGAAGAAAGACCTTCATCGACCAGATTATATCAAAATCTGAATCTGTTGTTCCTCAACGACCAAACTCTCGAAAAACAAAGCCTCAACCTTCCTTTCAAGCAAACTTGGAAACGGGGAAAGAGATTTGGAGCCCTGAGATAGTTGAGAAACCAACAGAAAACATTGAGGATTGAGCAAGTGCAGCAGGGGAACAAACAGAAGAAACCATGGATGAGTATAATGAAGAAATGCACCATGAAGAACAGGAAGGTCTTGAAGCAGAGGTAAACGATGAAAACTCCTTTTCTACCTTAGGATTTCCTATTGGTGATCTCCCTAGAGGAGTAGCTCCCATGAAGAATATCCCACTTTCAGCTTTACCTAACTTTCATGGTTTATCTTCTGAAGATCCTGATGAATTACTTTTCGAGTTTGACATATTATGCAGAAGTTTTGATTGCATTTCCAATGCTAAAAAATTAAAGCTATTCCCAACAACATTAAAGGGAAATGCATTAAGATGGTTCATGAGTCTTGGAGGTCATGTAATCACAACATGGGATCAGATGAAACAAAAATTTCTGCACAAATATCAAGATTATTGTCGAACAAGAGAAAAAAGAGAGGAACTATTCAAGATGATACAGAAAGAGGATGAAAATTTGGAGGACTTTGTGGAAAGGCTGCAGTATAATCTACAAAGATCTAGTCACCCTGATGTAAGTAAAGATATTCTTAAAACAATATTATTAAAAGGAGTAAGGGATGATTGTCTAGATATGCTGAATATGCTTGGTAAATGGGACATATCTAAAGAATCATATGATGAAATTGTTAACCTATGCAAAAGATGTTCAAGAGGAGCTGCAAGGAACAGATCAAACAACAAGGATACCACATTTTCAAGAGTTCAAAAATCAGCCAGTGGAGGAGCAACAAGAGCCGAAATAGGTAATTTACTTGAGGGTTTTAAAACTGGAATGTTAAGTTCTTTTGCTTCACAAATTGATACCTTGCAGATTCAAAAGAAACAAGCCAAATTAGAAGCAGCTCTGTCCATCTTTTGCTCCAAATGCAAAGATAAGCACCCACGAAGGGAATGCCCATTGGACAAAAAACCAATTTGCACCATTTGTGATAAGGATCATGAAACTCAACAATGCCCTTCTTTACCATGAATCAAAGTAGCATTACAACCAACTGATGAAGAAGCTGAAGCCATCTATCTGTTGACATAGAGAAGGCAATGGCAGCCGCGGGGACAAGGTATGAATCCTAATATGCCATATACATCTTCTAATCATTGGAATAACTATCCTTCTTTTAATCAATCAAATTACCCTCCCTTTAATCAAATGCAATACCCACCCCTCAATCAAATGAATTACACACCCATACAACAAACAAACCCTCCCTTTGTAGACCCAGCAATGTGGACTCCTTGGCCTCCACAACAACAATCTTACCTTAACCAATGGAATCCAAATGGGAGAGGTCAAGAACCCCCGTTCCCAAATCAATTTCCTCAATTTCATTCACAATTTCAGCAACCACTCTCTTTACCATCAGGTACTCCACCGAACAATCAAATGATGAGGCCCCAACTACCTGTACAACCTAACCCTAACCCCGATAATAAGGTTGTGCAGTGCATTGATATTCAAAACCAGCCTATACTTTCTCTTTTCCCTGCACAATGCAATGATATTCATTTATGATTTGGGAAAATAGTAGAACCTATCATTGATGATGTTACCTCTTCTTATTCCGATAAAGAAGAAATAAAAAAGCACGATGTACCTGAAGAGGTACAATCGTCCCCCAACACTGTTGTTGAAACAACAAAACCACCATTCCTTGAGCATTTAGCTTTGACTAAAACACCTGAGCCACTTGCTTTCAATCTTCTAGGGGAATTACAAAATCTCTATGTCAAAATTCCACTATTACAAGCACTAAGAGACGTACCAATTTATGACAGAACTATGCGAGACATTTGTGTTAAGAAACCCGGTAGGAAAACTAAAGATCCCCTCACAGTTCATGTCATGGGTGATTTGTCCACACTAGTGTCGGGTAAAGCTCCTCCAGTTAAATATGGTGATCCCGGCCATCCTACTGTCACAGTGCAAATTGGAAAAACAATAATTCCTCGAGTTCTGGTAGACTTAGGCGCTGCTATCAATATTATGACTCTTGAAACTTCACAACTGTTACAACTGAAGAATGAAATTAGAGATACCCCAACCATTCTAGAATTAGCTGACCATTCTACAATCAAACCAGAAGGATTCATTGAAGACCTAATCATCTCAGTTGAATAGCGGAATTATCCAGCTGACTTTGTGGTATTACAACCTAAAACAAAGTTGGGGGGTCACCCTCTAATTTTGGGCAGGCCTTGGCTAGCCACAACAGATGCCTTTATCAGTTGTCGATCTGGTTCAATGACAATTTCCAACGGATATGAGACTAAACAACTTACCCTCTACCCTCACGCTACACCCTTGATTAATAATGACAATTCCTTATGGGTGGACTTTGATGATCAAACTACTCAACCTATCTTGACTATCAGACAAGCCTTAAGCCTTAAAGATGCCACTGAGGATGAAGTAATTAATAATTTTATTTGTTAACCTTCCTCTGTGACTCCAGAAACACAGAACCAACTAGCTACACTTTTGGAATCAAATAACCAGGAAAAACTTAACTCTGAAGACCCACCTCAAACATCAGCCACCATCTCTTCTAAAAGTATACCAGTAGAAATTGAACCTAGCAAAACACTGAACATAAACCCCAACCTGACAGTTGGTGAAACACAACAATTAATGAAGTTACTTCTTGAACATAAGGAAGCATTCGCATGGGACTATACAGATATGAAGGGAATCTCTCCTGAACTATGTACTCATCGTATCTATATCAAGGAATATTGTCGACCGATCTGCCAATCTCAACGACGAATGAACCCTAATTTAAGAGAAATTATTAAGGAGGAACTTCAAAAATTGCTTAATGCAGGGTTTATATATCCTATATCGGACAGTGAATGGGTTTCCTCGTTGGTAATAGTTCCTGAGAAAAACAGGAAATGGAGAGTGTGTGTAGATTATAGAGCCTTAAATAAAGCCACTTAAAAAGATCACTTTTCGTTACCATTCATTAATCAGGTGTTAGATAGTTTGTCAGGGAAGAAATTCTTCTCTTTCTTAGATGGTTTCAGTGGGTATAACCAGATCAAAATTGCACCCTAAGACCAAGATAAGACCACTTTCACCAGCCCATGGGGAACTTTCGCTTATAAAGTCCTCCCATTTGGACTATGTAATGCACCAGAAACCTTTCAAAGAGTAGTTATAGGAATCTTTTTTGATATGATTAATGACTCTATGGAAATCTTTATGGATGATTTTACCCCTTATGGTGTCTCTTTTGAGGAAGCACTACAAAACCTTGAGAAAGTACTTAAACGATGTATACAAGCCCACCTCTCCTTAAGCACAGAAAAATGTCATATGATAATGAGCGAAGGAGTAGTACTTGGACATTTTATTTCATCTCAAGGAATCCAGGTGGATCCATCCAAGATACAAGTCATTAAAGACCTTCCTATTCCCAAAACCCAAACAGATGTGAGAAGTTTCCTAGGACATGCTGGATACTATAGAAGATTTATCAAAAAAAAATTCAAAATAGCTTCTCCTCTATTTGTGTTACTTATGAAAAATGATGAATTCAAGTGTACTAATCTTTGCCAGGAAGCATTTGATACACGCAAACATCAGTTATCTACAACTCCTATTCTAAGAGGACCTGATTGGACACTCCCCTTTCATATATCCTCTGATGCTTCAGATATTGCAATAGGATCTGTCTTGGGACAAGAAGAAAATCATCTCCCTTATGCTATTTACTTCATTAGCAAGAATATGACTCATGTTGAACTTAACTATACAGTTACCGAAAAGGAATTCTTAGCAGTTATCTATGCTATTAATAAATTTCGACATTACATCACTGGCTACTCTACTTTTGTCCATATTGATCACTCAGCTATCAAATATTTAATGAACAAATCTGTCACAAATGCTCGAGTCACCAAATGGTTACCATTATTACAAGAATTTGATATTACAATTGTAGATAGACCAGGAAAAGAAAATGTAGTTGCTGATTTCCTTTCTCGGTTAACACTTGATGATAATACTCTAGTAGACGATTCCTTTCTTAATGAATATCTATTTGCAGTATCTGATCACTCACCATGTTATGCAGACATTGCTAACTACTTGGTTGCAGGGAAGTTACCACCACACCTATCCCACCGAGAGAAAAGAAGGATCATTCAACAAAGTGCTCAGTATAGCTGGATAAGTGGATGTCTCTTCCACACGGGACTTGATCAAGAAATCCGAAGATGCATTAGAGAAGATGAGGTTTATGATTTACTAAAAGCTTGTCACGATGGCCCTTGTGGAGGGCATTTTGTTGATAAGAGAACAACACATAAAATTCTCAGGATGGGTTATTATTGGCCCTCACTTTTTAAAGATGCAAAGAAGTATGTTCGGGCCTATGATAGCTGTCAAAGAATGGGTCAACTTAATCATATAGATGAAATGCCATTAAATCCCCAGGTAGTACTCGAACCATTTGAAAGATGGGCCTTAGACTTTGTAGGACCCATTAACCCTCTATCCAATCAAAAAGTTTATATAGTGGTCTGCACAGATTATATGACCAAATGGGTGGAGGCTAAAGCACTCCATAGAGCAACTGAAGAAGCAGTTCTAGATTTTTTATTTGAAGATATATTTATCATATTTGGAGTGCCTAGAGAATTAGTCACATATGGAGGACCTCCTTTCACTTCTCATGGTTTTAAATCCACCCTTCAAAAATATCATATTCATCATAGAATGACTACACCATACCACCCCCAAGACAATGGACAGGTGGAAAGCACAAACAAAGTAATAGAAGCCATTCTCACAAAAACAATGAAGGAAAATAGAAAGGATTGGTCTCACAGGCTCCCTGAAGCATTATGGGCTTACAGAACTACTTGGAGAAATACTACAGGATTCTCCCCCTATGAATTAGTTTATGGAAAAAGTGTTGTCTTTCCTGTGGAATTTGAAATCAAAACCTTAAAGACCACTTTAGTTGTTAACCTTGATTTGACTGATGCACAAACAGCCAAGTTGCAGCAGCTTAATGAATTGGACGAAAAAAGACTAGATGTCATTCATCAGACAACCATGATTCAACAACAAAGAACAAAATGGCATGACAAACCCATCAAGCATAAGCAATTCCAAAAAGGTAATTGGGCTTTACTGTATGATTCTCGGTTTAAAGAATTTCAAGGGAAACTACGTACAAGATGGCTAGGACCTTACAAAGTGGACATTGTTTTCCCCAATGGAACAGTAAGGCTCTTCACAATTGATGACTCCAAAACACCATTATTAGTGAATGGTCATCAACTTCATCTGTACCAGTGTCCCATTTCCAAAGAAGATTTCAAGGCCGCATGTGTGGCAAATTTACATTATCTCTTTTTAGAGGAGCCTCCTGCCCCTCATTGCAATTAGTTTTTCTGAATTTAATTTCTTTAGTATTAGATTAAATTTCTTTTACTAATAATCCCTGTCAAGAAATGGCATGTTACAATTGATTCTTTTGCAGATTCTCAAGCCTACCAAGAAAGGACAATCTTACTACAAGCAGATCCAAGCTTTATTTTGTGAAGCATTGCTCCCTCTTTCTTCAATCCATTCACCCTCATTTTTCCCATTTTCCCCATTGCTAAAACACCACTGATCAACAACACTTTCCCTCATTTTCCCATTTCTCAAACACCATTCCTTAGCAATATTTTCCTCATTCTTCCCATTTTCCCCATTGCTGAAACACCACTAATCAACAACACTTTCCCTCATTTTCCCATTGCTCAAACACCATTCCTCAGCAATATTTTCCTCGTTTTTCCCATTTTTCCCATTGCTGAAACACCACTGTTCAACAACATTTCGCCTTTTTTCTCATTGCTAAAACACCACTGTTCAACAACATTTTCCTCATTTTCCCCATTTTTCCCCCATTGCTAAAACACCACTGTTCAGCAATATTTCGTTTTTTCCCCATTGTTGAAACACCATTGTTCAACAATATTCCGCCCTTTTTCCCCGCTGCTCAAACACCATTTCTTCAGCAGTATTTTCCATTGTTAAAACATCACTCTTCAACAAACATTTTTCCATTCTTTTCCTGTTGTTGAAACACCACTTTCTCAGCATTTCTTGTCAATAAAAACATTTGTTTCAGCTCTTTCGCTCTCACTTCTCCTATATTCATACTACATTTTGTTCTTTCACGACCTTCTCTCATAATTAAACAAACCCTTGATACAATTTCTCTAATAAATCCAAAGTCTCTCCCATGATTACTGCAGAACTATTATGGACATGCACTATATTTTTCGAAGTAGAAATCAAAGATAAAGATGAGGTATGTAAACTTTATATGTAAATACAATTGAACTATGGCTAATGAGAAGATCCTGATTCATTATTATCATTCACTTAAAGTCACTATTTTAGCCGTACTT
>ML847955.1:0-14592 GCA_009831015.1 Picea engelmannii | reverse complement strand
TTTTACCCATCATTTCATTTGTTTTCACCACCATTTGCATGCCTTCACCTGCAAAACTTACTATGTTCAGAAGCGGTTACTTGACTCTCTGACTGTGCATTTTACTGAGCTGTTAGCTATGGGAGGCCCTGTTATACGATACGAACCCGCCACGACAACCCTGCTAGAATTGTATCCAGAAGTCTACCAAATTTTTCTACAGGCGGCTGGATGGGTTATTTTCAGAGGCTCCAAGGATTTGATCTACAACAAGTTCTTCAATTTGCTCGAAATCTTCAAGAAGACCATTCTATTGTTCAAGGGGTTAGGATTCCAATCACAAAGGATGATATAGCATAGGTTTCGGGTCTTCCCGTCACAGGCATTCGCCGGTTCAGCCGCAAACACATTATCCTTAATGCCCAGCAGGATTTTCTCTTGCTAGGAGAACAAGTTGAACCTAAAGGCCAGGGTGTTCGACTTAGCTCGTTGTCACCTCCTTGACCGAAAGTTATAGAGTTTTTCAAGCACTATCTCACCTGTGAAGGCCAATACCAGGTAGTCTACCAGTATGATTTTGTCTTGTTATCTCATTTACGACATGCTAGACTGGTCAATATTCCTTACTATCTGCTCGGATGTCTTAGAAACATGTCGCATTATTGCAAACAGGCTAAAAATCCCGCCCTTTCCCTCACCCATCACCGTCTCGTTCAACTACTCATCCAAAAGGGTTTTTCCCAACAAAACCTTCCCTTAAACAATCCATCCATAACCCTCAGGAAGTTGTTGAACGTCCTGAAAATCCTTATGAAGAACAACCACAAAACCTTCCTGACCCTCCGAAAATACCTATCAATCCACCCACAGATCCAATTGATTCAATTAACCCTCCTACCATACCAAGTCTACCCCACAACTTACCAGAATCGTATACTCCTATTGTCTATATCCTTAGCGATGATTCTGAAGCAGATAAACCTGATAACCCTCCCTGCCCCATCACTGAGGAAAAACCCACACGCAAAAGAAAGAAGCAAATTCCTACTTTTCCTTTCTTTTTACCAAAAAAACGAACAAGGACTTCAACAAGAGTAGCCACTTCTACCACTGCCCTAAACCCCCAACCCATCTTGCTAAAATCCCATACACCTCCACCCTCCCAAATCTCAGAATTTTTGCCTGTTCAATCCATGGGCGTTGAAACACAAGAACTAGAGGCCCAAGGTGTTGCGACATCAATTTCTTTAAACCAAGTAGCTGAAACACACGAACTAGCTACTCATTCAGTAGCTGAAACACAAGAATCAGCTACTCATTCTGTAGCTGAAACACAAGAACCGGCTACTCATTCAGTAGCTGAAACACAAGAACCAGCTATAGCTTCTACACAAGAACTAGCTACAGCTGAAACATAAGAACCAGCTGCTGATTTTGTTCCCGAAATATAGGAATCAGACGTCCAGGGTGCCGCAACACTACTTTCTTTACACCAAGAAGCTGAAACACGAGAATCAGTTGTCGATCTTGTAGTTGCTCCACAAGAACCAGCTATTACGGTTGTGACTGCTACACAAGAACCAGTCACCCCTCTTGATACACCCATGAAATATCAACAACCAGAACCAACAATGGTCTCTCTCTTACAAGAGAACAAGTTCCTAAGATCCGAGCTAGAAGCCTATAAGCAAGAGCTGGTAACGGTAAAGGAAGCCTATGACAGGGAACTTAAATTGTATACCTTATCTCGCATAGTAGCCATGATAGAGGAAAACACAAAAGATAAACAGTGTGGAGAGTATATGTGCAGTCAATGTGGGGACATTTATTATCAAGCAGGTTACAAAATAGTTCCAATTTCAATGCTTGGAGCTTCCCCTGCACCTACAACTTTTGCAGTTAAAGAAGAAGAACACCCTACTGTTACACAAGAACCAGTAGGACCTTCCAAAATTCAAAATGAACCCTAGCCTACAACAACTGCTACATCTGAAGCCCATGTTTTTATTAGTAAAACTGTACAAACACTGCCTATTGATGAATCTACCCCTACTTTTGTGGAACAATCCACTCAGACTCTACCACGGCCTACCACTGACGATGTTGAAACACAAACTCTACCTATTGATGAAGTTGCCCCTCCTAGCAAAACTAGTACCCCTACTCTTGTGGAACAAGCCACTCAGACCCTACCTCAGCCTACCACCTATGATGCTGAAACACAAACTCAACCATGGAATGAGCAGGCAATAATGGACAAATGGAAAAAGGAGTGTGTTATTATACAGGACAAAAGTCTGCAGGAGCACAGACTACTTTGGTTGAACCACATCTATTCAAACTGGGAAGCTTTGAAGCAAACACGCCAAGACTCTCGTGCCCATAAGAAGCAGATTGAAGAGTTAAAAGGCAAATTGCTCCTGATGTTTGATTTGGTACAAAAATTGTTGGTTGCTAGGAAACCATCCTCAAATTACTCTCTTTTCCTTATAGAACGACTGACATTTTTTCAGATCAAATCAATCAAAGAAGGAAGACCCTATGCAATGCTAAAACCAAAAGATTTTGTTAAAACTTTTGCAGAAGCCTCTACTATTGATCAGCACCTAATATGTGAGGTATATCTTCATAATGAGGCCATCCTTGAGAACCGACAACTTAATCTTAACCCTCTTGTCGGTGACATCCAGATTTGGGCATTCACTTCCTTCCTTAACAATCAGATTATGTGGAAGAATGATTTTCTAGCTACCAAGCACAATGAAGATAATCGTCTCCTCTGGATACGGCCAGAACCACAGAACGATGCCACCTTTGTTACAGAATATTACAATTTTTTTAAGAAACCGGGGATGACTCAATACATAAGGCAACTACAGGCAATAGTACTTCAGGATTGCCAACAGTTTATTAAATCCAGAGAGACTGTTGCCCTAGAAGCAAATAACACATTTTGGCAACAATCTTCTGAGAAAAGGCAGGAGCACAATCCATTTAGTCCTACCAATCTTGAGACAACAATCTCCCGGGTACCAAGTTACATCAAATGTGTCCAACAATGTGTTGAAAACTGGATAGGTTATCAGTTCCATTTTCCTATTCTGTGGATGCCAACAGAGAACTATCAAGCTCATCATAAGTTTCCCAAGAAGGTTGAAACGGAAGCTTGGCAAAGGCTACAACGTGTTCAAGGATTCAGAGCTCCAACAGACAACACTTTCCACAACTACTGCTTAAGTAATTTGCACACCCAGAGTCAGTATCCGGATTCTGATTCAGATTGAAGTTGCCTGAGGACATGCAACCTTTTTAGTTGGGGGGATGTTAGGACCCTATAATGTACCTTTTTGTTCATACATTTTGCTATCATTACATCCTTTTCCCACTCACATTTAAGCCTACATTATCACCTTAACCTATTTTTCCAAAGGTATATAACGTTTTTTCTCTTTGCTATATGTTTAATTTGTTTCACATGTAATTTTGCATTACTCTCATACTTAGCCATCAATCAGAAATATATAGTTTCTGAAATAGTTTGAACTGCAGACTATACATTGTTGTTGCTTGAAGACCCGTTGCTGAAACAGTCAAACAGCATGCAAATCCCATTGCTGAAATAGTCTGTGATTTGCGATGCTGAAACAACATTTCACACAGCAGTAACAAGAAGGAGTTGTTACATTGGCCTCAACAACCATATCTTAAGCCAACACCAACCATCATTACTGCTTGAGACCACGTTGTTGAAACAGTCAAACAGAACGCAAATCCCGTTGCTGAAACAGTTCGTGATTTGTGATGTTGAAACAATATATAAACAGCATTAACAAGAAGATAAATAAAGAAGTTGTTACACCAGCCGCAACAACTACACCTCAAGCCAACATCATTCCAACTACTGTAACAACATTTTGCTACAGGAGATCAGAACATCATATTCTAGCATAGAAGATTAGATCAGACTAAGAATAGGATTTGTATGTACACATGTAATTTCTGATCAATTGTATTAAGAGGATTCTCCTCATTAAATAGGGAGAAATCGACATTAGAAAGGGATTACGAAAGGCTTAGCTGAAAACGAATCACAGAGAATGAGCGTGTTCACGCTGGATATTGTAACTTGACACATTTGACAGATGAATAAAAAATCATTATGAGCATTTTTTCTTAGTTCCTTTCATTTCTGGGGAATCTTGTGAGAAGGAAAGGGCCCACCTTCTTCACAAGATTCACCCATTAGTTTCTGTAGTGTGTTAGTATTGTTTTTGTTCATACCTTGTTAAAACTCTGTTTTGCTGAAACTCTGTTTCCACTGATTGTTACATTGTTTTCATACAATTCATTCCTACATAATTGTTAATCATTTTGATTGGTAATTTCGAGTTTATGAAAGTGTGATAATCAGAGACAGATGTTGAAGATTCCTGCTTGGGGAATAGGGTCATGTTCTCTGTTACAGAATAGCTAGTCTTCAGTAATTGTTAATCATTATGATTGGTGATTCTGTTTGATGAGTTTATGAAAGTGTGATAGTCAGAGACAGGTGTTGAAGATTCATGCTTTGGGGAATAGGGTCATGTTCTTTGTTATATAAAAGTTAGTCTTCTTTGCAATGTGTTGAAAAGTTCCTTTTTCCTAGGTTGTTATTTCTTAATGTAATCCAGGATTCTTCTGATAGTTATTTCCTTTTGAATCTTAAAACTCTGCAATAGATATATTGATTTTACTATAATTCAATGTAGAATTTCAGCCTATTCAAAGCAAGGTGTGATTAGTGTACTACAATTCTAGATTGCTTTTGAGATTGAGCATATACAGTGTGTGATTGCCTTTGAAATAAACAGATTTTCCCGGGTTGACAATTTATGTAACACTTGATTGTTTAATTAATAAGCAATTATAGTGACCAACAACTATACGCTATGAACCATCCTTTTTTGTAACCATCACCATTGGTGAAGAGAAATCACTTTGGTTAGGTTGAATGATACCAAACTTTAACATTTCTTGAATCATACACCCAATCTCACTCTTTTATGCATATGGGTACCTATAAATCCTAATGTTAGGTGGTACACTTTTTGGTTGCAAATGAATAGCATGGTCATGATCTCAAGCAAGTAGAAGACCCTCGGGAATCTCTTCAAATACCTTGGAATAATTGTCGATAACTTTTTGGAGATCCATTGGAACAAGAGGTCTAAATGTTTGAACATCTAGTGAGCACAATTCTGCAAGTACACCATGGTGTCCCTTTTTAAGTAATTATGTCATGTTCTTGGAGCTTATCACTTTAGAGGGATTCCTTTGGATACCTCTGAGTTCAATTTCCTTTCATTCTAAGGAAAGTCTCATGAAAATTTCTTGGAAATTAAGAGCCATTGTTCCCAATAATTGCAACCATTGGACCCCTAATACAACATCGACACCACCCATTTGGATTTCAATCATGGGACTATCCAATAAATACTCCCCCATATTAAGGTTAATACTATGGCACTTCCCTAGACAATTTATGGTACCTCCATTTGCAATCATTACTTGAAACTTTGGTGTTGGATATACAAAGCAATTAAGAAGTTTTGCTAATTTGCAATTAATGAAGTTATGAGTAGTACTATAATCAATCGACATTGTTACCTTCTTCTTTTTTATATATCCTTCTATCTTGAGGGTTTGTGGAGTAGTGATGCAATCTAATGCATGACAATATATGGTTGGAGTAGTCTCTTCTAGTTCTATATCCTTGAATGGTTCCAATTCTTGATCTTCTTCTTATTCGGAAACATAGGATGTTCCAACATAGGACGAACACCTTCAATAAACACTCACACAGCTAGATCAAAGATCAACACACTGATGGTTTTACATGGTAAAACCCCAATGTGGGGAAACATCCACGACCCCTGCCAATGTGGCCACTTGAGGAAATTTATTAATGCAAAAGAAAAATATCAATCAATCATCAACAAATGACCCTCCATGCTCTTTAAATAGAGATCATGGACCAATAAAGGGTTAAGCCATGTATCAACAATCGTTAAGATAGAGGAGAATATGATTCGTTGGATCGCTCTATGTCTAGAACATATCATGACCGTTGTATTGCATAATTACCAATGCATACTAAAGAAACACAATTTTACCTAAAGATACTTTAGACCAATTTGATCTTTACTAACTTCCAAGTGTCTAAATATCCTAACGTCCCCCTAAAGAACAACCTGGGATAGGATTGAAGGGTTTACAAAGGCAACACAATAGGAGAAGGAAGGAGGCATTAGAACCTATCCCCCCTTATTGACAACTTCTTGAACTCCTAACATAGATTGAAGTTTGGAAAACTTCACTTGTGTAAGAGACTTTGTGAAAATGTCTGCAACTTGATCTTTTGTAGGGAAAAGGATCATTTCAATAACTCGATCATGAATGAGCTTTCTGATGAAGTGTATGTGTAGCTTAATGTGGTTGTTGTGTTGATGTTTAATTGGATCTTTGGCGAGCTTGATCGTACTATGATTGTTGAACCAGAGGGTGGTCGGATGTTGTTTTTGGAATTCAAACTCTAAAAATATATGTCAAAGCCTCAAGGATTCTTGACTTGCATTAACCGTTGCTTGATACTCTGCTTCTGCTGAGGAAAGAGCAATATCCTTTTGTTTCTTACAAGCCCAAATGAAAGGTCCAATACCGAGGCTGAAAACATAACATGCAATAGACTTTCGATCACCATGGTCGTAGGCCCAATCCGAATCAATGAAATGAACCAATTAAGGAGTCCCCATTGAACTGTAATGTATCCCAAACTAAATTATACCTCGGACATACCGAGGTATCCATTTAGCTGCTTTCCAATGGCTTTCATGGGGTGTTTGCATATACCGGGAAACAAGACCAACAAAAAAGGAAATATCGAGGTGGGTATGAGTCAAATATAAAGAAGGTCACAAGCATACTTAGACTGGGAAAGAAAAATTCATTCCTTGGTTTGCAATACTTGGAGGCCAAGAAAATAATGCAAATAGCCTAAGTTTGTCATTTCAAAAAAATATTTAAGGCTAGATTTTACATGGGTTAAAAGTTTAGGGTCACTATCAGTGAGGAAAAAGTCATCAACATAAAGAACAAGTATTATGAAATGGATCCCTACTTTCTTGGTATAGATATTAGGGTCATAATGACATCTAAAAAATCTAGTGTCAAGAAGAAAGTCATCAATTTTGGCATACCAAGCTTGAGGAGCTTGCTTAAGACCATAAAGAGATTTCTTAAGGTAACAAACAAGGATGGAGTCATTCTAAACATAGCGAGGAGGTTGTTCCATGAATATTTCTTCTTGCAAATCCCCATGCAAGAAGGTGGGTTTAACATCCATTTGATGGAACTCCCATTTATGTGACGCAACAAGGGCTAGAACAAGGTGGATAGAATTCATTTTGGCTACGAGGGCAAAGGTTTCATTATAGTCTATGCCTTCAACTTGAGAGAATCCTTTGGAAACTAACTGTGCCTCCTATCTTTTAACACTTCATATGATGCACACTTAGTTCTATACACCCATTTATATCTGACAAACTTTCTTCCTTTCGAAAGAGGTACAAGATCCCAAGTATCGTTCACCATAAAGAGCGATACTCTTTATTCATTGTTGTGTCCCAATTTGGATCGCCTGAAGCTCCTACAAATGTGCTTGGATCACGAGTCTCTGAAACTTGAGCCAAAAGAGAAGAGGTTCACTGGAACTATGAACGTGTTCTACATTGATATGAAGGGTCACCGACAAGATCACCAACTACTTCTTGAGTTGAACGAACCCATTTGGGAAGTGGTGGTGTTGATGTTGGTTCATGTTCAATAGTCTCATATGGAGGAAGGTGAGTAGGCAGAGGTGGATTTTCATCCTCGATGTCATCATATGAAGAAGAAGAAGCCAGAATAGGAACATAAGATGGCACAAATGTCGAATATGGCTTGCAGGTCGGAGATGGCACAAACGTTGAATTAGGCTTGTAGGATAAGAGATTTTCATCAAATTTAACATCACTTCTAATAATAACTTCATTGGAATGAGGTTGAAGAATTCTACAACCTTTGACATCTTCATAATATCCAACAAAAATACACTTCTCACTTTTAGGTTGTAAAGCTTTCCTTTTTTCATCAGGAATATGAACCCATGCTACACTACCAAATACACGAAAGTGGCTTATATCTAGATTAATTTTAGTCCATTGTTCTTCTGGTGTTACATTTTTTAGAGTCTTTGTGGGAGTGCGATTTACTATGTAATTTGCATAGTTGATGGCTTCGACCCAATAATGAAGACTTAATCCTTTAGATTGGATCATACAATTAGTCATTCCCTTTAATGTATGATTCTTTCTTTCAACGACACCATTTTGTTGTGGTGTATATGGAACAATATGTTTCATTTGAATGCCCTATGCAATGAAGTAACATGTAAATTTGTTGTTCCCATATTCACCTTCATTATATGTTCTTAACCTTTGAAGTTGATGTCCAAATTGTTTTTCTACAAGGGCCTTGTAGGCCAAATGTTAAAATTTCTCTTAAGAAGTTAAGTGTGTTCAATATTCTTTAGCTTTAGACTATTAAAACAACAAGTTCATGCATTAGGAACACTAAAAGAAATACATCCACAGTATACACACGATTTATCCTGGGAAACCCTCATGGGGAAGAAAACCCAACAAAGCTTCTTCAATATATATTCTTCAACAAGTACAATGTCTCTCTCAAGAGAGATCTCACCAAATAGAATATAAACCAGAAACACTAACCAGAATAGAGTAGCACACCACTAGACCAAGATAATCCTCCAATAAATAACCAAAACCCTTCACCAGAACACCCTTCCTTTGTAGTTGTGTCTCCTCCTCATACTTGCGCACTGCTTACTTGTGTGAGAGAGCTTGTGTTGTGTGTTCTCCAAGAGAGGCGCTTAGCCTCTTATAAATATAAGTTGAGCCACCCAGGAATAGGTCAGGGTCAACTTGTACACTTTACCCTTCTAATTTACAATTGACTTTTGCTAAGGCATAATAGGGCCGACTTTATAAATATAACATAATATAAATCTTTAGGGTTTTGTCTTGGTCTAATACAATACTGAAACAATAAGAATATATTCCAAAGCTACTCAAACTTCAACACTCCCTCTTAGCAAGGAAGGTATTCTTCCGGCACGATCATCACAACTGCTTCTGCGCTTCTGTACACTTGATCATTGACTTGTTGAATTTCCACGAATCTATATTGAAGAAGTTTTGTAACCACATCATGCATCCAGGGTCTCATCATACTTCTAGGCTTTATCTCATCATGGGGCTTTAACTCGCCAACTCACACGGAATCTAGCATATAATTCGTAAATAACTAGTAACTCATTAATTCACACAGAATCTGACATCTAGTTCATAAAGAACTAGTAACTCGTCAACTCACACATAATTTGACATCTAGTTCATAAAGAACTAGTAACTCGACAGTTTACATGGAATTTAACATATAGTTCATAAAGAACTAGTAACTCGTCAACTCACAAAGAATCTGACATCTAGTTCGTAAAGAACTAGTAACTCGTTAGCTCACACAAAATCTGCCATCTAGTTCATAAAGAACTAGTAACTTGTCAGCTCACACAGAATTTGACATCTAGTTCATAAAGAACTAATAACCTTTGGTTGGCACACCAGGAAACTGGTACACAATGACCAGGCATATAATCATAAGGATTATGCGTTGTAGTGCACACACACTACCCATCTATCCCAAGGCTAGGAAACATCTCCAACCACACAGGTTGGCCCACCAGCTTGAAAAGTTGGGTAACTAACCAACCTCAAAGGCTTGGCATCTCTTGAACTTGTGCGAGGCCATGCTAACTGGTGCCACAGTTAGTAACTACCCATTGCCACTGCCACATGTTGATGCTACTGTCCTAGAATCAAATATGTAATTCATCACTCCCTCTTACTAGAGATGTCCTTCTGGACCACACCAAGCTTGTCTATGAAGTATACAAAATTCACTCTCGATAGGAGATTGGTCAACATGTCTACTATCTGCTCATCTGTAGCGACATACTAGAGCTTCACTGCTCCCCTCTGTACCACATCTCTGATATCATGGTACCTAATCTTGATATGCTTTAACTTGTCATGGTACATTGTGTTCTCTATCAACTTCACACAACTCTGGTTGTCACACTAGATACAAGTCACCTCTAACTTGGAACTTACCACTGTCTTCTCTTTTGGTCTCGGAACCACATCCCAAACATCATTCTTTACAATGGACTGGTACTCTTCAACCATGGCATCCTTCCATTCTTTCTTCTCTACACCCTCTTCATAACTGGTAGGCTCATCATCAATAATGTCACTCAACAATACCACATAACTAGAGTATGGTCGTGGTCTCTTGCTTTCTCTGAAGGATCCTTTTGGAGCACCATACTTTTCTGCATATTGAATAATTTCTTGATCCCAAGTTGGTCTTCTCTTCTTAGTATTCATCTCTCGAGATGAATCTGCAGGTCTCTGTGGTTCTTCCATATCATCATGGCCTGCATCTGTATCTAAAATTCTGGGATCTTCAGGCTCCTCATGTGGAATCTCGTCTGTATGATGTTGCCTTGATCTACATAAGGTTGCATCCTCATCGAAGGTGACATAGATGCTAGTCTCAATCTTTCGGTGACCAGGGATGTATACTCGGTATACCTTCGATGTCTCACTATATCCAACAAATATACCCTTCTTGTCTGAAGGTTCCAACTTCAATCTCTTGTCCTTTGGGACATGCACATGTATTGGACAACCAAATATCATTAGGTAGTTGGCCTCTCGCTTTTCACCTGTAAACGTCTCTTCTGGTGTCTTGTTCCCAAGTACATGGTGGGGACTTTTGTTATGCACATATACTGCAGTTTCGGTTGCTTTTGCCCATAGATGCATATGTAAGTCTTGATCATGAATCATGGCCTTTATTTCTTCCATGATTGTACGGTTCTTTCTTTCTGCCACACCATTCTGCAGAGGATTGTAAGGATTAGAGATCTCCCCCTTAATCCCAACTTCCATATAGAATGTCTTGAATTCATCTGATGTGAATTCTCCTCCATTATTTGATCTCAAAATCTTTATCTTCTTTTCCATAAGGTTTTAAATAAGTGCCTTGAATTCTTTAAATTTGTTGAATACTTCACTTTTAGCTTTCAAAAAATAAATCCAAGTTTTACGTGAGAAATCATCAATAAACGAAACATAGCATACATACCCGCTAAATGAAGTGGTTGACATCGATACACACACGTCTGAATGTATAATGTCCAAGGCTCCTTTGCCTTTATTATAATTGCTTGGAAATGGTTTTTTCATGTGCTTGCCTTGTGTGCATCCCTTGCATATGCCTTCATGATTGACTTTGATTTCTCGCAAACCTGTCACCATCTTGCTTATGATCGGTAGGGCTTTGTAATGTATGTGAGAAAATCTTCTATGCCATAGCTAACTTGGAGTGATTGTAGTGTGTAGTAAAGCTACAATTGAATGTCTCTTTAACTTGTAGAACCCTCCTTCTTGAACACCAATCACTACAACATCATCAATAGATTTTCCTTTTGCCCACATGAGAAATTCATCGTCAATGAAAGAAACTATGAATCCTTTCTCATCCAAGGCTAAGATAGAAAGGATATTCTTCTTCAAACCAGGTACATACAAAACATCCTTCATCTTCATAGGTTTTCCATAATTCAATCTGTAAGATGCTTCTCCTACTCTGTTAATGGGATACCAATAGTCATCATCGAGCTTCACGTTGTGAGGTGAATCCTTTTGAACTAATTCTCGGAAAGAATCCTTGAAATCTATCATGTGCTTAGAAGCACCACTGTCAATAAGCCAAGTGTCACTTCCATGAGTGATTGTACCTGTAAGGGCTGATATCAAAACATATTCTTCGCTTGAGTCATCTTCTTTGGCTCTTTTTTTATCAGGTTCATCATCTTCTGTGGCGTGAGATTGATGTCTTTTATACTTTCTTTTTCTGACCTGACCTTTAGAGTTGGGACAATTATTTCAATGTGTCCCATCTTCTGACAGATGTAACATTTGTAATTTGAGAAATCCTTCTTAAGCTTGTGTGTCTTTTGTAATCCATGAGGCTTCTTGTGCAAATGAACTTCCTTCTTGATCTTTCCTTTTCTAGCATGCGTTGCTAGAGCTTGATTTTCTTCATCTCCTAGTTTCTCTTCTTTTGTTGCCAATCTAGCTTCTTCCTGAGTGCAATCCTCCCATAGTCTGTTAAATCTTGTTAGCCTTCTTCTTGAACGTATTCCCCGAATGAATTATTCCCAAGATTTGGGGAGACCATTCAAGGTAGTCATTACTAATTCAACTTTTTTGATTATGTCTTCAATGGATTCAAGTTGTTCTTTGATTTGAGACACCCTTGTCAAGTAAGATTGAATAGTTTATGAACTATGCATCTTCACTTTCTTGACTTGTGTCCTCAAGGTCATCTTCCTATTGATATTCTTGCCTTCATATAATCAGGATAAGGCATCAAACATTTTCTTGGGAATTGTCAATGATGAGACATGAGGGATCAAATGATCCTTAATAGAATCGACAATGATTCTCTTCGCCTTAACTAGTTTCTTTTTGTGTATTGCCTTGGCCTCATCTTCGTCTGGTTTTGGAACTTCTTCTTTGACGAAATATTCTAGGTCATTCTCTTCTAGAATTAGCATCACTCTATACTTCCATGCTCGGAAGTTATCAACACCCTCAAGCTTCTCATCAAGCTTGGTATTGGGTACCATCTTGTCCTTGAACAATAATACAATAAGATAAATCAAAACTTTTCAAAGAAAGATTTTGAACTTACCAGAAAGTCTGTTATGCCAAGGTGAACTGCTCCAACTTCAATATTCGGCTGCCAAGATGTCTTGAGCTAGGGTTTATGAGGAAACCGTAATTTTTCAAAATGTGAATTTCGGAATTATGCTCCAAGGGAAAGGTGCACCCTCCTTAGGCGAGTGCTTTGGTAGCTTTACTTTGACCAACGTCCTCCAGAAAGTGGTAGAAATCACCTTCTAGGGTTTTATGTAGTTGTCGGAAGTTGCAACACTTGTTGCAGATTTCAAAACTTTGTCAAACTGAGAATATAAACCAAAGGAAAGATGATCTAGGGTTAGGAGAGTCTTCCTATGTAATTGATTTCCCCAGTTCCTCTAAATTGTGAGAATGGCTTCTTTCATGCCTGCTCTGATACCATGTTAAAATTTATCTTAAGTAGTTAAGTGTGTTCAATATTCTTTAACTTTATACTATTAAAACAATAACTGCATGCATAAGGATCACTGAAAGAAAGACATCCACAATATACACAATATTTATCCTAGGAAACCCTCATGCGGGAGAAAACCCAACAAAGCTTCTTTAATATAGATTCTTCAACAAGTACAATGTCTCTCTCAAGAGAGATCTCACCAAACATAAAATAAATCAAAAACCCTAACCAGAATAGAGTAGCGCACCACTAGACCAAGATAGTCCTCCAACACATAACCAAAACCCTTCAGTAGAACACCCTTCCTATGTAGTTGTGTCTCCTCCTTAGACGTGTACACTTCTTACTTGTGTGAAGAGATTTTGTTGTGTGTTCTCCAAGTGAGGCGCCTAGCCTCTTATAAATACAAGTTGAGCCACCTAAGAATAGGTCAGGGTTGTCTTGTACACTTTACCCTTCTAGTTTACAATTGACTTTTGCGAAGGCACAATAGGGTTGACTTTTATAAAGGCACAATAGGGTTGACTTTACAAATATAACATAATATAACTCTTTGGGGTTTTGTCTTGGTCTAATACAATATTGAAACAATAAGAATATCTTCCGAAGCTATTTGAACTTCAACACCAAAAACTTGTCAAAACTTTGTTCTTAAGTTTTAAGAAGTAAACCCAAGTGTGTTTGGAGATGTCATCAATGAAAGTTAAGAAATACTTGCACCTAGAGATGGAAGGAGAAGAAATCATACCACAAAAAACATTGTGAACAAGCTGCAAAGGGGACAATGTGTGCTAAGAGGCATGCTTTTCAAAATTGTTTGGATGATTTTTGTCGAGAACACAATCGACATAAACACCATACAATAAACAAAAGGAAGACCAGTCACCATGTGTTTTTTAAATAGTTGTTGAAATGAGTAATATTTGAGATGACCAAACCACTCATGCCATTTTTTTCTCAAGTCGTCACTATGAGCAACAAAAACTAATGGAAAAGATGATGACCCAAGTTTGTCAAATTTGTACAACTTGGTAATATCATCAACAATTCCAGTTGTTAAGACATGCTTAGGATCTTTTAAATCATTTATTACAACTCAGTGAGGTGAAAACTCTATGGTTTTACTTTCACCTGAATGAGTGATCAGATACACTGATAGAAGCTTGTAGGAAAGACTTGGAACACATAATACATCATTGAAATAACCATTATCTACATGAACTATTCCAAACCATACAACATTAAGAGATATATCATCACCAACAAATATTTGTTTGGTGTTACATT
>ML847954.1:0-10236 GCA_009831015.1 Picea engelmannii | reverse complement strand
CTTGACTCCTTCATGCTAGCCTTTGAAAACATGCTTAATCAAGACACATATTTCTTCTTCTTATTTAAAACCTAGTTGATTACCCAACACAACATAGTGTGTATCCTATGTTTTCAAAAGGGAACTCCTCCTTTGAAAGACCTAGGAGTTCCTCTCATTGAGAACGTGCTGAGAAACATCTCATGTAAATACATCATCTCTAGCCTAGATCACAAACTCAACACTTGGACCTTCAAATCCATTAACCTTCTTAGCATACTTACTCTTCTCAAATTGGTTCTTCAATCCATGACTTTGCACCTTTTCTTGGTTCTAGTAGCGACTTATAAAATCTTGAAATCCATTAAACTTTGTAAAGATCCTTTTTCTAGGGGTCCCAAACAAGAAAAAAAATGGCATTTTTTAGCCTAAGAGAAATATCTCCCTAAAGATCTAGGAGGCCTATAATTTCGAGACCTTTGGATTCTTAATAGGGTCCTAGTAGAAACGCTCTGCTGGAGATGGCTCAATAGAAAGAAAGAGCTTTGGGGGGGAATTTGGTGCGAAATATATGCTAGAGACATGGACGAACAAGACCTCATAAGAACAGAGGGGCATTTCCTAGGCTCTATAATCTATAAAAATGATTTCCAAAAAAAAATCGTGCTAAAAGCCCAGTCCTCCTAGGAAATTAGAGATGACAACTTTTCTTCCTGTTGGGATTACTCCTAGTCGGAGCAATCCTAGCTAAGTAATATTGTAAATATTTTAGAAGTTAGAAATACATTCCACACCTAAAATGGGAATTTGGTTACTCAATACTGGGAGGAAGAGCTAGCTATAGTGAACATAGGATGGCATTCTTGGAAAGTAAGAGATACTTGGCCACGGGTGATTACTCAAGGGGGAGCAAAGCTTCTAGAGTTTGAATTATAGAAAAGAAATATCTAAGTTAAATACAATTAGAATAAACTTAGATGGGGAAAAACAAGTGAAGGTTCTCTCTCAATCAAATGAGTTTACAAAATAGATCCAAGGCACACTTCTCAGGAAAAATATGTGGTCTAGAAGCAAATTTGGAATACAAGAACATGTCCAAAAGTCTCCACCTTTAGTTGGTGGCTTGTCAAAAGGAAGTATTTAACTTTGGATAAATTGCAAAGAAGATGTTGTGAGGAACCATCTCTCTACTTCATGTGCAAACTAGATGAAAAAATAATAGAACACATCTTCAATCGATGCAAATGAGCTAATCTCATATGGGATAGATGCTCCATGAATTTCAGACAAACAACTAGAGAGGAAGAGAGGATATTCTAGCAACTTTAAAATAATAGTGTTCTTAAACAAGATATGGCAGCTAGCTTCATGTTTGATTTTGTGGTCAATCTAGAAGGATAGCAACCACTATATATTTAGGGGGGGGGGAGCATGGGGAAGCCATATAAAAGGGTTGTGGGTTGAGATATCCCAAAATATAAAAGAAACCATACTATCAATGTCATGGGCACCAAAAAGAAAAAGGGGCTCGAAAAAATAACAATTTTTTTTCCAACTTTGGAGCATTCAATCAGGGGAGTTGTAAGTGAAACCTAAAGCATTCTGTCCCCAAGCTAAACCTTTAGAGATGTGGTCACCACCTACCATGGACTTCATAAAACTCAATTTTTATGGATCCTAAAAAGGGAACCCTGTCCCCTCAAGCATAAGAGGAGCTTTTAGAGATGCCTTAGGACTTATCCTCAAGGTATTCATGCGATCCTTGGGGACAAATACAAACAATTCAACATAATTGGTTGTTATTTAACAAGGTCTTTGGATAGGAATTACACAAGGCTATGAAAATCTCATGGTAGAGAGATACTATCTAATTCTCATAAATGTCGCCAAACAAATGCTAAATGGAACCCCTATGGATAGGCTTACCCATAATTGGTGACTCTCTATAGGTATGGAACTAATCACCAATTGCATTGCTTGCATCCATGTGTGCATACCCCTTCATTTCAAACGTAAATAAAATTGTTTCGTGGATTTCCTAGCCAATGAAGGGGTGATAATGACCAATTAGATGTGAGTTATCAATTGAGACAATCTATAATCAAACTCCCTTAGGGAGGCTTGCACCACTAGCAACAGTTTAGATGTTCCTAACCCATATAGGGTGTATGGGAATCAAGGCTACAATGGTGTTGGAAGATGATGGAAGACTACAATGGAATTTAATTGATAAAACAATGGCATGTGGGAGTAAGGGAAGAAGGATGAGGGTGGTCATGTCCCCATTTCCACTTGGTCCTTGAAAGAATCAGGCACGTGTTCCACTTACAATCATGATAATGGCTTTGTGTGTACACAAATGAGACTACATTAGTCTATCTTTCCTACCAATGATTTCTGAAAGATATTTTGCAAATGTCTAGTCATAATGGTATGTAAAAAAGCATCGCAAGCTCGTTCATATCGTAGATAAAAAATCATCACATCACACTATTGAGTTTTGTAATTGTTTTGAAGTAAAAACTTATATTTTATAACTAAATTGTTAACCTAAATTGGTGTTTTGTATAGATGTGATACATCAATGCACCGTAAATTAGTGTTTTCCATTAGTGCAACAATGCACTATATATTGTTGAGTTCCATTAGCCAACCAGTGTGTATTTTGACAATAAAATGTTTCGTTAAGTTTTTTTATTGTTCTGAAATAAAAACATATACTTTATAATTAAATGCATTAACCTAATTCGATGCACTCTATAGAAACAATGCATCGATACTTTGTAAATTGATGCATTCCATTAACACACCAATGTGCGTCATGACAATAAAATGCATCATTAAATTTTTTAATTATTTTGAAATAAAAACTTATATTTTATAACTAAATTTCTTGATCTCCCCATAGTTGAGAACTTCAAAATATATATATATATATATAAGACAATATTAAAATATTCTAATAATCTATATTGTCATATTTTTTCTTAAAATGAAAACGAAAACGTCATTGTGAAGAATACCATTTTATTAAAGTTAGGGTAAAATCTCAAATCATACAATATCACTTAATTTATATAATAATATTTAATTTATATAATAATGCTTATATTTACACTTTTTAAATAAGCGGTATCAATCCAATTATTTTAATATTTGTAATCAAGAAAGCGCTTCACAACTTTGAAGTTGTGAAACAACGCACTTTCGCGTTGGTAGATATTTTATTTCGATTTTTTTATATATACTTGAGATCAAATTGATGCAGTGTTGTAAATGAAGCAAATTTAAATTTGACGTTGTTCATGGGTTAAGTATGGGCTCTCATCAATGAGTAGAGGATAGGATTGAGGAATGGTGTAATCTAAATTTTCTGTGTTTTTTAATTTTGTCAATCACTATCACCAGAATTTGATAAATCAATTATTGGTGAAAAAACAATTTTATATTATTTAAAACGAGTTTTTAAGTGCATTGATGCATTCAACACCCTCAAAAACCTCTAGAGCATCGAAAACATGTGATCTAAAACACTAAAATCTGCAATTCCATTCATCTTTCTAAATTTCTTATCAGAGTTTGGACAAAACTAGTCGAAAAAAAGTAACCAAAAAAGTGTAAAAACATAGAACATTTAGGCTATGTCTTGGGGAATCTTGTCTAGAAAATTTTTGCCATTGGGGGAGTGGTCAACAAAGACCTAATTGAAAAATATAACAAAAATCAATGAGAAGGGGATGGATTCAAGAATATTCCTTACAAAAATTTTACCGTTAGGGGAGTGGTCAACAAAGACATAATTGAACAATATAACGAAATTTTTTTGTATAGTTCTTGTAATCCTTAATTGAACTATATAGCATATAAGATTGAATTTTTTATTCTATATAAAAGCCTAATAACAAATCAACCTATCTCATATCTCATAATTCCTATCTCGTAATTCCTAATAATGTATCAACCCTAATTCCTATCACCCTTACCAACCCCTAACCATGGTCCCTTATAACTCCTAACCCTTAATACCAAAAATAATGATAATCCTTGACAAATATAATCCCTATAACATAACCTACATAATTATTAAATAATGATAATCCTTAACCAATATAACTCTTATGGGGAAATTCCACCTAAACTGGGTCTAAGGAATAAGCAGAGCGATAACTCTCTTAAAAGACTGACTTATCTCTAATCTACCCCAAAAAAATCTAGACTAAGTGATAAAAGAGAGAGAGAGAAGAGAAGGTTAATAAGTGCACCTTGAATCCTTACGGTTGATGCACACCTCTTCCACTTGTTGTTGCCTCTTAGATCACATATATCCTCCCAAAACCGACCTGCAAGGGGTTAAGAATACAATGCAACAACATATACAATATATAATAATCACTTAAAATCCTAAATATAGATATAAATGATCAAATTAGCAAGAACATGTACACATAGGGTTTTGGGACAAAGATAATCTATTTTATTCAAATTCAAAATGAAAAGGTTACAACCTTTGCTTGCGAACACCGCTCTACTAACAAAGTCCAAGCTCCTCTATCGTGGCTCCAAGTGCACCAATCCCATATAGAATTCTCACAACCAACATGCCATCAAGGGAAGAATGAAGGGTTGCATAGGGAGAATGGCCAGAAGGGAAAGCTGAGGATAAAACTCAAAGCAAGATGCAAAACTTGGGCGATACGAGGGAAAGGATTTTGGTAGAGTTTTCTTATTCTCTTGTTCACATGTCTAAATGACTCCCCGGGACCTATTTTTATATGATAAAAAGATGGTTATTCGGTTTGGGGACGAGTTACAGGGGGTAGAATAGTTAGGAAACACTCTATAGCCGACAAACTCCACCGAAATACCTGCAATTTTATATTTTTTGCATTTTTTGGAGATTAAAGTGGGTTGACTAGCATGCAGTAAGCGTATGTACGCGGGCTAACTAGCATGCAGCACGCGTATGTACACGGGCATATAGTGCAGCAAAGCACGTACATTATCCAAAAAGTTTCTTTTTATAAGGAAACCTCAACAGTATGCTTGGCAAAGGATGCAAATGTGGCCCAATGTCTTGGATGCATAGATATGACATTTTTGGACTATAACAGATGCCCCCTAATGTGAGGTCATAAGAGAAACTGATGGATGAAATGCATTGTAACATCTTTAAACATTGGGAAGGCACATAATCGAGTGAGCCCAAGACAAGTGTTCACGAGCATGTCATCTGCAAAATAATGATAATCTCTCAGAGGCAACCATACCCATGCTTGGAATAAATTAAGCATGATTGTCAATCAAGTACATTGCAGATCCATGTCATATATATAGTAATCATGGCTACATGAATAATGGGTATGCCAATATAAACTGTAGCCGCAAACAATACACAATGGATCTACATCTCAAAATCATCTAAAAATATACAAGTACAATGTGATATGCATCATCGAGAAGCATCAATGCATCTGGTTGGAGATGTTAACTTCATAGCTTGAGCAACAACTTCAAGATCTTCAGAAATCGGGTAGGAGTACAATAGGAGTGTAAGACGCACTACTCTGAGGTCTTTGATATGTCATTGAGGAAATATTGGAGGACCTTGATCATCAGGCACAGAAATTCAGTGATTATGAATCCAAAAATGACCAAAATCTCGGGATGGTCGACTCATAAAAGTCAAGAGATTAACTATAGAATGGCCCACTTAGGTTGGGAAAAACTTCCCTTAGACAAAATCACGACAAAATGATGAGACTCAAGAAACATATCATTGACATAAGTCTATGATACAGGTGCCACCACAAACTCTCCATATGTTTGGAAGAGTAACCAAACGGGGGAGGACACAACTCTACGTAACGAGAATAGATTCCCAAGGTCATACTAGATCCCAATGCTTGCAGAACAAACGGAAAGATGTGCTTTGTCCAAGGGAGACAATCTTGTTGTCGATAAAAGAGAATGTATATCTCGTCCCCTCTTTTTGGAATATTTCATTTTTTTGTTTTTTTCAAATTTTTAACAAGCCTTGGAAAAGAATAAAAGAATGTTACGTTACAAAAGAGGAACGAGTGTCATGGGCAAGAAAACTAATTCCAAGCGCATGGAACATATTGATGCTCAATGCAAGGAGACATGTGCAGGATCAGGACACTTAGGAAAATTCTTCCATGGGTTAAAGTGTCAGATAGCAATGGAAAAAAGTGTTGTGAAGCTTGCACCTAAGGAATTCTCTACAGGTTGAGTAATAGCAACATGAAACCAATATTAGTCCAAATATGCAAGTATGAGACATGCGATGTGATTACAGCATGACACAACAAGATTCCTTCCATGTGAATTTTTACGATCCCAGAGAAGGTAAACTCAGTGGTTTTTCATTTTTAGCTAGTCTGAAAAAACACTAAAAGAATACTCCAGAGTGGTATTTTTCGTAAAGTTAGTCTCCAAGGCCAGAAAAAGAATAAAATCATACCAAGGAGAACTCTTCTGGTCACTAGGGCCAAAGTATTCATTTTTCGTAACTAGTCCAGTTGGTCCGGAAAATGGTTAAACTTATACCGAAAGGACGTCTCTTCAAAACCATTTTAACCAATGTGACAGAGACAAGATCACTGGGCTATCTTTTCAATTTTAAGAAGTCTGAAAAGAGATTAACTATGGACTCGAAACCTTTTTCAAAATTTATTCCCCTGAGCCTGAAAAAGTATAAAACACAACTTAGAAAAACTCTCCTGGCGAGACATGTCTCCCGAGGCATACATTTTTCTTGGGTAATCTATTGGCCGGAAAAAGGGTTAAACTTATGTCAAATAGATATTCCTTCTGGACCAATTAATGAGTGTGAAATGAATAGGGTCACTCGAAAATCTTTTCATATTTAGGGAGTCTAAAAAGAGATTAACTATGGACTCCAAGGGTGTTCATTTTTCGTAGATAATCTCCAAAGCCCGAAAAAAAGATAAACCAAAACCAGGCAGAATGGCCATTTTTTGCAAATTTAGTCCCTCGGGCCCGAAAAAGGGTTAAACTTATACCTGAGAATACTCTCCTAGCGAAACGAAGCTCATAGGGCTAACATTTATTTGTAAATTAACCATCCGGACCCGAAAAGGGGTAAACTACCATCGGACAGATGTGCCTTCTTTTAGTTTAACAAGCGTGAAGGGAAACAAGATCACTCGACAATCTTTTCAATTTTAGAGAGTCTGAAAAGGGCTTAAAGAAGACTTTGAGGGGGATTCTTTTCTTTAGTAATTTGAATGAGACCGAAAAGAATACATGAATTCTTGTTAGATGTTGCGTTCAAAGTTTAAGCGAGCTTGAAAGACAACAAACCATGATCTTAGGGAGTGCTTTGGGTAAAGGCCAGAAAAAAATGAAGAAGAATGAGGCTTCATCACACAGTCATGGCGGGACTAAAAAGGACTCTCGTGCCTATGAAGTACTTTGGCATGGACATCAAATGGAAAATGAGGCTCTAACTAGGATGCTCATATAAGGAAGGCTCTACCACATAAAGTACAACAGACTTATCAACAAGAAAGGTTAGTGTCATAATTTAGTGGGATTGATCCTAAGGCCAAATGAACCAGGAAACGAATAATGCAAACATTCAAGTAGGGAAACATATAACCTATATGTCAGTTTCAAGGTCAACACTTGTCCGAACGGATCGATGCGATGAACAAATGTCAAAGAAATAAAATGTCTCCAATATCCTGCATATAAGGCCAATAACACTTGACATCCAGAAGTTTATAATTCCAATATAGATAAATACTTCGAAAAATACGAGGTGCTCTTGAACACAAAACTTGAAAACAACAAACCTAGATTGTACAATATGGTACAACGCACCACACAACCTTACAGCTCATGCATGGTACTAGTTCAGGTAGAGCTTGTTACTAGGCTCTGACCAAGAGTTTCTTCGGTAGTAAAATTGAAAAGTCTCCCAAAAGGGAATAAACAGAAACCATGGTGTAAATCTTCCCACGGTATATAATATGTAGTCATGTCTTCAAGGATAACCTCATCCGAAGGAAATTCATTATGTGAGAAATTACACAAACGAGGAGGGTTGACATTCCCAAAGGGAGAAGCAAACTGACCATATTCCATTTAATGATGGAGGTTTGGGCCAGGATCGACAGAGTCTATCAATGAAGAATCACAAGCACAAGGGCTTGAGGATCTACAAATAGTGAATCATACTCAAAAGGAACTCAAGATCACTCAGACCAAGAGGGGGGATCAAGGGCTCCCATGCCCCCAACTGATCATTCGTTGAGACCATGTCTCGAGAAGGAAAATACGAGTGAACAAGTTCTTTCTCAGGAGAAATTGAACATCGAGGATAAGACGCTAGATAATTAACCCGTGGCAAGGTAGAGTCTACATGAACACTAGGAACACATACAGGGGAAGCCTGAACTAACTTTGAATTAGGATGGTGATTATCAGATCTCAGTTGGTCAATAGTGACAATGCTTCCTTGTGAGGGAAATGCATCACCCAGAAGAGCGTAGACACCACATAATTCATACCATATACATAATCATGCCCGAGAAGCATATTGAAATATAATGGGCCTTGAACCACTATAACTTCGACAAGGAAAATATTCCCACCTAACGAGATAGGAAACTGAGGAAGAATCCCCAAATATTCACTAGGACATTTTTCAAAAGCCAACATCTCATACAAAGCATACACAAGTTTGGGAGAACCCAAAGCTTGTCAAGCCGAGGAGGATAAAATACTTGTGGAGACTCCCATGTTTTGTTTAGAATAGGATTTTTGAAAGGTTCAACTAGCCCATCTATGATCATTTTGGTTGTGTCAAATCTTCCACCTCTAGCTCAACGAAACAACATTGCCCCATTATCCCATATATTTCTCCCTTCCCTGCAATTACAAAGGAGATGACTGAGATTTTCCTCATCCTCTTTTCATAACATGCATATGGAGGGGCCTTCATACCCTCTCTTTCTTAGTGTATCCAATGTCCAAAATTTTCTTGTGAGAATCAACCACAGGAAGGTCGCAATTTTAGGCCGAATCCCATATTGTCAAATGCACTGCCAGTGCTTTCTCTTATCTACCTCTGACAGGTCTACTACTCTTATATAGGCTTCTTTGACTTTAAAAGTGCCTTCACCTCTACTTCCCCATCGAATGATGTCCGAGACATTTATGATTTTGATTTGTCTAAGAGAAAGCTCCTCTTCGATACAGCCCCTAACCTCTATGCCCAATGAAACCGACCAGTCTGCTAGCTCTTTCCAGGTCCTATCATAGCTCGTTTCTAGGATTCCCAAATTTTCCCAATAATGATGGACAAGGGTCCATCCTTTTTCAAGCATGGAATTTCTAGCATGTTCCATCCCTTCTTGGTTCACTAGGATGGGAAGTTGTTCCCATGTGTCGTCCCAGAAAAGGGTCGACCTTCCATTGTGTACCTCCCAGAAGTTATCCTTTTGAACTAGCTCTTTGTTCTGTCAGGGATTGTTCCATATGAGGGATCTTGGGGGATTACCATCCATGTCAATGAGATCTTGCAGATCCACCTCGAGGGCATATTTGATTTTCCATAGTTTGGCCCAAAAGGCCTCTGGACTTTTGATCCATATTAGTTTGGTTGCTAAGGTGTGTCCTGCATGTAAGGGATCCCTAATGTAAACCCCGCCATGGCACTTGGGTCAAGATATCTTTTCCCAAGCTATTAAGGCCCACTTATTTTATAATCGTGAGGTTTATAACCATACCTGAAGCATCGTTGTCTATGTTCAACATGTTATTGACAAATCTAGATTCCTTAACTATGGGTGCACTCATGAGAAGGTTGTGATCAAAAAACTAGAGGTGGGACATCGGGTCTACCTCCTTTTGTAGTTTTATCCCTTTGATTTTCTTTTCAATCACAGCCTTTTGGAGCAATCTTTCCATCCCTTCCACTAGGATGATATAGAGATAAGGAGAGAGAGGGTACCCTTGTATGATTCCTCTCATCGGGTTAAAATTTATTGAAGGAGATCCATTAATTAGGATTATGAAGAATGTTGAGGATATTGGCCCATAAATCCAGTGCACCCATTCCTCTGTAACACCAAAGGCCTCTATCATTTTCCGCAGGAATTGCCAGCTTATGCGGTCATATGTCATTGACATATCTACTTTGATAAGCATACCTGCTATTTTTTATTTCTACAAGGAGTGCACAATTTCGTGTGCGACTATTATCCCATC
>ML847951.1:0-10042 GCA_009831015.1 Picea engelmannii | reverse complement strand
GAGTTCTTTCTAGGAACACAAGACTTCAATTTACAGCTAGCAGAATCATTGCTAGAACTAGTGATTGACCAAGGCTTCTCTGTTGATTTTTCAGAAACATGCTTGTTAGAAACTGGGATCTTTCTCTGTAAGTTCAATCCTTGTATTATCATCTAAAATCATAGAAATTATACATTTCCAATCTTTCATTGCCTTCATATCTTCCCAGGCAGCATCAATCACATAGTCACTTAGAATTGGATCTGTGGAAAATTCGTTTAATATTTGTAGCAACCTGCCTAAAGGAAGTTCAGACTCATTTTCCATTCCTTTCGGCATATGCTGTGAACTGCTAAATTTCTGAGCTATTAAGTGATCAAATACTAATTCTCCAATAGCACGGCGAATGAGTGGTGATTCATCAATCAATAGGTCATACAGTGGACCAAGCTCCTCATTTGCAAGAAGCTTATGCCTTAATAACTGTTTCAAGAGTCCTATGGCACTAACTGCCACAGATATATCAATATCATCTGCTAGCTCAATCATACGGTTGCAAAATCGTTCTGTGAAGAGGCTAAGTGATGGCACATTATCATCCACCTCATACAGATTTTACAGTGCCATTATAGAGATTTTGCGGACAACAACATTCTTCTCATTCAAAGTCAAACCAAGGTATTAAGTATAGATCTTGTAGGAATAGGGATGGATAAGACAGAATCCATGAACCGATAGCTCTGATACATGCAATCCGAATATCTGGATCTACATCTCAATAACGATGCATAAAAAACCCTGTAAATGTTTTACACATCCTTTCCTCTACCATAGTTATCTTTTCATGCGCCGCAGAGAATGTCTTATTCAATGACTCCAAACAAGGGCCATCTTTCCTTTACTTTTTCTCAGCATCCGATTGACGTTGTGTAGTCTCACGCTATCCACCAAGTGTTTTTGCAACAGTAACAAGCGATGTCACAAGCTGGAGTCCAACCAATGTCGTGACCTGTCGAAAAACTCTTGGAGGAGTACATGAAAGAGCAATTTCTCCATGAATACTTGATCAAACAAAGGTCCATCCTGGCACTCAAGGATAAGACTGTCCAAAAACACAAGAAGGTTTTCTTTTAAATTCTTCAAATCCTTTTGCTTGGATCCAAGGTAGTCTTCCATATTGCCATCCTTGGCCTGGTTTACTAAGGAAACCATAAACCCTCAATCCGGTTGCAGACCATTAAATTTATATCCAGGCTGACTTATTACATAAAATTTGCAAATCCAGTCTCTAAATTCGCACAGTCCTCCCAAAAGCAATAAAAGTATAGATGGGAAACCCTAGAAACTCCAGAAACTTTCACAGGTCGCATATATAGAGAGGTATTCAGATCTAGCTCTGAAAATGTCAAACCATATCAAAACAAATGGCCAGAGTTACCTCAGTACGATTTATGAATCTAAGGAAACCATCATATTAGTGAGCATGAGCGTGGCAAGGAATAGCTTAATTTCTGGTAAGGAGGCAGGTGTTTACAGCTATAATATCCCCTATAACACAACTCAACAATTGTATCAATTGGTTGACCAATAAACAATGATAAGCGCATGCGCAATCAATGTTATACCAAAGTTTTTAATCTACCAGGAATCGAATTGCAATCAATACCAAACCCAACTATGCGCCAATGTAACCACCGATATCCATAGCTTAACCAATGTGCYRATATATGTAACYARCATACCAATAGTTACAACAGTAGCCATAGGCATTATATTAAAAGATATGCATGAATATCCATGTATCTTATGAACCAAAGGTTGAGTAGGCCAAATAAGAAGCCAATCAAAATACTAATGCATTGCAAAATCAAATGAAATCCAATCACACAATCCACATAAGAATGCCCAATGAGTATACCAATGTGTGTGAGTGCCATACCATGATGTTCAAACATCCGACAAGAGGTTCAACACCCCAAAATCATGTATTCACCAATGCATTAATCAAACGTTTAACCAAGGTGTCAAATTGAAATTACATAAAATTGATATGCCAAGAGCTATAACAAGGATCAACAATAAGGATCACAAAAGATAAATATTGACCCCCGTGCAATTCCATGAATCAATGTTCAGGCAAGTCATAAAATGCGAATTCAAAGGCTAAATGTCTTCAATAAAACCGGGTTATATAATCCATTGAAGTATGAAAACCGATCAAAGGACATTGCCGATCATGTAAAGATCAATAAAAGATGGGCGTAATATGCATGATGACACAAAAGATATTGGCAGTTGAGAAAATGATCGAAATGTGACCTCAAAAGGAGAAATCTTCATGCTTACACTCGTGAAAACTTAGCGAAGGTAGGCGTGTGGAAAGGCGCAGAGAATAAAATCGTCGTTCATTTGAAAATTGCGACGAAAAATTCAATGTTTGTGAAACATTGGTGTAGGCAGCTTACGAGAGAATGAAAAATGTTTATTGGCTACCAACAAGGTGTCAATGAAACTCACAACAAGAATGATGAAATCACAAAATGTGAAAGATCAGAGCATGTCAAAGACTCCATTTTGGAGTTTCGAAGATCGGGAAATCAAAGATCAAAGGAACTTTAACCTTTGAAGTAGTGAACCCCGAAATCTCGAAACAGACACATCAACAAAGACTCCATTTCGGATTTTCATAGACCGGGAAATCAAAGATCAAAGGAAATTTAACCTTTGAAGTAGCGAACCTTGAAATTCCGAAACAAACACATCAACAAACCACATCAGCTAAGGACACATGGCACAATTAGGCAATGACAAGTGTCAAGCTGATTCAACATTTCAGGCACATGTAAGTCACGAATCAAAGTGACATGTGGAAGCTATTCGACACGTTTCAATCCAAGTGTGACATAAGCAGGGTTATGTCACATCGAAACTTTCTATTTTGGGGTTTTACATAGCAAGCAAAAACTCCACCATCATGAAGTCTCGAACTCCAAAATGTTGAAAGGGACTATTGTGAGTCTTGAAAACCCGAAAGGCAAAACTATGAAATCCCTTTAACTGTCCATCTCAGTGGGTTATGTGAACCATCCGATCACTTAGGAGATTTTGTGATCATGAATTTTATAATGTTGGAGTCACGATGACTCGAAGGGAAAAACGCTGAAATCTCGTCAGCCGTTCGATTAAGAAAAGAAGGGATCAGATTATGAAGTTTTGTGGATTGTTGATCTGGCTCCATTTCGGGGATTGCGACTTGCCGAAATGATGAAATGTGAAAGGAATTTTGATTAGGCCCATGGTCACAGCCAATGGGCATATGGGATAAATGAAAGACCCTGCAGATTTAATCCAATGGTGCTGGTTATTTGAGCATCTGATCGAAGGGCTATTGTTGATCTTCATGGTTAACTGTTTAGTTATGATTCAATTAGTAGAACTGAATCATGGTTCTTGGATGGTTGGCGATTCAGTTGCTGAGGCATTTTTTCCCAAGAAGATTCGAGGTGTAACTGAAGAGGAGGTGGATAAAATAAACATGTTGTGACTGTGCACGTGCGAGAGTGCTGAGTGAAAAATGAATTGAACTGTAGAAAGGTAAAAAATTACAGTATGCGCAGTGTAAAGAAAACTCAGAGATGAGGAACAAAAGAAGAACATAATAGAATAGGTTAAGAGAGAAGAATGCACACATATCAAAGATGCATATCTGTGAGAAGAAGATAAATCCAAGGTGTGCATGCTGAGACAGAGGAGAAGATCAAAAAGCTGAAGAGGATGCAAGAAGGAAGACACTGATGCAGGCATAGCAAAGCGACATAGAAGAACAATGATAAGCCTGGTAAGCAAATGAAAACTATTGAATCACTATAATAAATTCACAGAAAGCAAAGTTTTATATTTTAGGGTGGTTGGGAGGTGCTAGGGAGGACTATTGTCCTCAGAGGTTCAAGTGGATGCTTGAACATAGGGAGTTGTAGATTCCATCTGGTTGCATCCAGAGAAACCAGGGTGGCAGGGTGGTGCAAGGGAGAACAAGTGTTCTCTATTATACAGGTTGGAGCCTATGTAACTGGAAGTTGGTGCTTCCATCCAGTTGGTGCTGGAACATTAAGGGAGTTGGTGCTTCCTTCTAGTGGGTGCTAGAGAAAACAAGTCTGAGCTTGTAAAATAGAGGTAGTAGCCTCACATTGAGTTGGTGCTCAATTATAGATGATGTACAAAACTTAAAAGACTGCTTATCATTTCGAAGAAGAAGAGGTTTTCTCCCTTTATGGGTTTCCTCGTAAAATTTTTTCTCTGTGTATATCTTATGTGTGACTGATGCTCATTATTTATGTTGTCCATATGTTGTATAATATTGATTATCACTTGAAGAAATATTAAGAATGTTTTAATAGACTTAAAATTGTTTAATCACAACAACAACTAATTCACCCCCCCTCTCAGTTGTCTTAGTAATTTCAACACTCATCTTTTTCTCTCCCACTTACGCTCTCTCTTTTAATTAAATGAATAAAATGAATCATGTCTTTTTCTGTAGATCTCATTTTTATCTCTTCATGAGTGAATTAGGAATTTATTTTAGATTTGATATATGATCTTAAATCCTAGCCCTCTCAAGATCTACGGTTGTGTTTTAATCTCTCATTAACACAACTTAAAAAATCACTTTATCCCTCATAAATTAAAAATTCACTTAAACTTTATAAAATAAAGTTTATGTCTAGAGACCACTTAATGTCCCCCACATGCTAAGACACCAAGCACACGTAGAATACCTCTCGAGCTAAAAACATCAACACTCCCTCTTAGTGAGGAGGGTGTTCTTCACCACCCTCAACTTGTCTTTGAATTTAATAAATTTTCCTTTTGTCAAATATTTTGTGAGGATGTCTACAACTTGTTCATCTGTAGGAATATACTAAGGCCACACTGCCCCTCTCTAAACATTGTCTCGAATGAAGTGGTATCTGATATCTATGTGTTTTGACTGGTCATGAAACACTGGATTGTCCTAGAGTTTGATACAACTCTGATTGTCACAATGAATCAGAGTCAGATACAAATGCTGACCAAATATCCCAACAAACATCTTGTGAAGCCAAATGGCCTTACAACTTTCCAAAATGGCGGCCATAAACTCTTCCTTGGTGGAACTCAATGCAATTGACTTCTACTTCCTACTAAACCATGACACTACTGTCGAAACCAAACTAAGAAACATCCCGAAGTGCTCTTCCTGTCAACTGCACTGCCTGCCCAATTTGAGTCACTAAAACCAACCAGTCTTACTCCATCCCTCTAGATATAGTTCAACCCAAAATCTACAGTGCCAAATAATTAACAAAGAGCATGTTTTACTGCCACCCAATGTACTCTCCTAGGCTCAACCATAAACTAACTGAGAGTGTTCACAACAAAAGAAATATCTGGTTGAGTGTTGAACATATACATCAATGATCCAATCAACTGAGGATATAAGGTGGGATCTACCAACTCGGACTTAGAATCATTCAACTTCTTACAATTGGTTATCATCGGTGTCGACATAGGCTTGAAATTCTCAATCTGAAATATCTTCATAATGCTAATTGCATACTTCCCTTGTCCCAAAAAAATATGTCCTGGTTCCTGCAACACCTCCAATCCCCAAAAATAGTGCATCAACCCAATATCCTTCATTTTGAACTCTGAAAAAAGATCTCACTTGCACTCCTTGATAAGATTCTTCGACCCCATGATAAAGATATCATCCACATACAAGATAAGAATGAGTGGATCCTCACCAATAAATATGTAGTATAGGTTGGAATTTGCGTCACTCTTCACAAAGACCAATTGTAACAAGTAACTGTCAATCCTCGAGTACCATGCTCGTGGAGCTTGCTTGATTTCGTACAAGGATTTTTTTAACCTACATACATGAGACTCTCTCTCATGTACCTCAAATCCCTGTGGCTACTCAATATACACCTCCTCCTTTATAAATCCATTCAGAAATGCAGTTTTCACATCCATCTGATGTATACTCCAACCCATCTTTGCTGCAATGAATACGATCACCTTGATAGAAGTGTATCTCACAACTAGTGCATAGGTCTCATCATAGTCAACTCCCTCTACCCATGAGAACCGATGAACCAAAAACCAAGCTTTGTATTTCTCAATGTTGTCATATGCAACATGTTTGATTTTGTAGATCCACTTGGAAATCACCACTGACTTCCCCTCAGGTCTCGATACAACCTCCCAAACATCATTCTTCATGATAGAAGCATAGTCTTCCACCATGACATCCCTCTAGACCTGCTGCCTCCTCATAAGTAGAAGGCTCAAACTCTCGAATACTACTCACCAAGGCCATATATATACAAATTATCTCTAGTGCCTTTCTCTCCCTAACAACCCTCTTAGGACTTTCCACATGCTTCTGTGCATCCTTCAAGGTCGCATGAAGCCATATTGGATTCCTCTTCCCTGAAGTGGCCTCTTATGGCGTAGACACCTCCTTCTAATCTCTCTCATCTGAAGACTATGTACCTGAAGATTGAGCACCAGTGGCCTGTGAATTGGTAACCTGAGAGCCTATATGATCTGGGATATTTTCATTGATGACTTATTAAAAGAATTAAATTAAAGAGTGTAAATGAAAGATCATGTGCAACATCATTAAACATGACATACATATGGAGAAAATATGAGAAGAAGAGCAAGAACACAAGACATGATAACAAAGTTCATCCCAAGAATGGACTATGTCTCCAGGCCCACTTTGAAATGGAGAAGATTTATATTATCTCATCAGATAAAATTGGCATAAATACATCATTATACATCAAGTATGAAAAATGGCCTTTAGATCCACTGCTCTTGTGAAAAATATGACTGTACCAGTGAATTTGTGGCGAGGAGTAGTGCAAAATCAACTTGTCAAATCGTCTCAATCCGACATAGTCACCTCCAAGCCCCTACTAGGCTCCTTGCCTTGAAAAATGTGCCTTCAAACTAAAATAAATGCTCCTATACTTGCATCGAAAAGCATGACAAAATTTTCTAGGTATGGACCCCGAATTGGGAAATAAGCTGAGTTTAAAATATTATTCGTGGGCGGTCTTTACAACACGAGAAGTTATCCTAGTTGGTTGGTGGTAGTGTAATTAAGGTGGTTTGTTGGGGAGGTCCTCGGGTCAAGCTGGTGGGAATCCCCCTTTTGGTATCCATTGTAACCAATATATAAAAATATATGCAATTTGTTGAATGGTCGATTCGGCCATATATATATATATATATATCCTCCAGCCTTTGAATAGTCAGATCCCGCCAATATTGGGATGGGATAGGTGCACAGATCCCATTTTTAATTGTTGCCGGTTCTTGCCGCCAAATTTTTTGGATGCTTCCGAAATATGGGCTGCTGGTTGACCTGGTGGTTGTTTTATATATATTTTTTAATTTTTTGTTGTCTAGCCCTCATTGGGAATTTGCGTGGTGCCCTGTGATTAGGCCACTTGGTACCTTTCCATTGGCCCTATCTTTCCATTCAACTTCCAAATCATTTGCCACACATTGTGCTGTTGGGAGGCCACATGGCATCCTCTGGCTGGTTCCACGTGGCGTCACCTGGGGGTGCCATGTGTCACTCACTAATAGGCCCAAGTGGCCAGCCAAAATGCCAAATGATATTTCCACGTGGCACCCTGTCGTGATGCCATGTGTCATATTGACATCATCATGACATAATGTTGATGTCACTCTGAACGAATGATGATGACGTTAGTTGTATGGATGATGACATCAACGACTGGCCATATATTCTTCATTCTGACTCCGTTCGAGGTGTCATTTGTGCCATTGGAAATATTACAATGATCTCTTCAACTTGGCACTATTTTTGCTGAGAATCGAGGACTTTGGATTTTTTCCCTTTTAGATCCTCCTGGATCACTGTAACTATTGAAACCTGTGAACTTGAACTCTATGGTGTGCTCACCTAAACTTGAGGAGTATGCTGCCCCTCCTCTGATGTAGGTGACATGTGAGACTTCCTAAAGGATATGTCCTCTTCAAAATTCACATCCCTCCTTACCACTTTCTTCTTTAAGGAAGGAATCTATACGCAATAATACTTTGAAGTCTCGCTATACCAAAAAAAATTCCCTTTTCAGCTTTGGGATCTAGATTTGTCCTCTTCTCTGAAGGAACATGTGAATAATTTAGGCACCCAAAGATGTGAAAGTGCCCAACCTCAAGCTTATTCTCTATAAAATTCTCCTAAGGAGTTTAATTCCCCAATTCTTTATGAGGAATCCTGTTTTGAATGTAAACAACTGTGTTGCATGCCTCATCCCAAAGAAACATCGGTAGATCCTAATCATGTAACATGGATTTTTCTGCTCCAACAATAGCCGCGTTCTTCCATTCTGCAACCCCATTCTTATATGGGTTGTATGGAACTGCCAAATCTATTTTGATACACTTCTGAATACAAAAATTCTTGAATTCATTGGAGGTATACTCACCCCCATTGTTAGACCTCAACACTCAAATTTTCCTTCTTGTCTGGTTCTCCACAAGAGCTTTAAACTCTTGAAACCGATGAAGATCCGACTATTGGTCTTCATGAAGTAAATCCAGGTTTTCATGGAGAAGTCATCTATAATGGTAACATAATACTCAAACCCACTCAAATATACTGTTGACATCGTCCCACATACATTTGAATGTACCAAATCTATAATCCCCGCTACTATGCTATCAATACTTGAAAATGAAGTCTTGGTGTACTTCTTGAGTGCACACCCTTTGAACACATCCTAACGCTCTGTACTAAAATATGGAAATCTAGCAACAATCTCTCTCAACACCCAAAGAGATCCATGGTGAAAATGAGCCATCCTCTTATGCCATACATCACATAAATCACTGTTGCTGCTACTATGTATCAATGATCATGCTGGATGAAACATAATCCTGTATAGTTTTCCTTGTCTAATACCAATCACCTTTGCTATTGTGACACTAGATCCCTTGGGATGAAGGAGTACATGTCCATCTCAAAAAATCACCTTGTACTCATTGTCCTCTATAGTGAAAACTGATATCAAACTCTTTTCCAACCCCAAAACATACAATACATCCCTCACTACCATGGGCTGCTGAAACTCCTTCTGAAAGGATACTATCCCATGCCCAACTACCTTGACCTTGGAATCATTTCCAAGCTCTACATCAAGATCAACATCATTCTATGTAAGATTTGTAAATTTCTCATGCACACCTATGATATGACTAGAGGCTCCACATCTATGTAGAAAAAATTGATAGAAGCTGCACTCATGGAAAGGCATTGTTATAACCCTAAAATGCACCAGACAGGTTTACCTGGCATTAGGCCAACTTATGCCTCTTCCTAGCCAAAGCCATGCTGAGTATTTCCTCAAAAAACCACTTAAAACAAGCAACCCGCGCCCTAACTGCTCATTGGGCGCGGGCATCCGTTTGCTGTCCTTATACTGCACGCGGGCATCCGCGGGCTAACCCAAAACAGCCCGCGGGTACCTAACAAAGCTAAAAATCAGGAAAGTTCCCGCCGGGACACGAGGCTTTTTGTCAGTTAACTGGAACTCCGAGCCATGCATGGCCGAGAGTTCGCCAGAAACCCTAGCTCCTTCTAGCCTATTAAAGGAGGGGTAGGGGTACTATTCAAGGGAGGAAAATCATAGCAAAGGAACTCTGCCAAATTGCCAAGCCAGTTTTGTCCCAACCCTTTAGCCTTGCCTCAAGCTTTAGGAGAAACTCAAGAAGCAACAGTTGCAGGACAAAAAAGAAGAGGAAGAGCCCAGGATCAGGATCGTGGAACGGTGGCCGATCTCAGAAATCATTGTAAGTTGGTTCATATTGAGATTAATGAAAAAGATACGTTTCCCGTCCCAAATACATGAGTCTCATCTATGTTATTTGATTTATGTTTTATCTCTAACCCCCTAGTAGATCAGTAGCATGCATGCATAGTTGGTCTTGATTGCAGGAAGCTTTGTGGAAGGAGCAGTAGCAGCAAGGAGAT
>ML847950.1:19377-31467 GCA_009831015.1 Picea engelmannii | reverse complement strand
TTATTTTGGATAGATAGATTTAGTATAAATAGAAGTAGAGGGTATGAGAAATATTGTCTTAGATATTATTGTAATAGAGCTCTACTTTGCTAGAGGCTTCCCCCTCGAAGATCAAGTGAACATTTCTCTCAGTAATGAAAGTGCTCTTCTGATGTTATTCTAGTATAATTCTGGTATTATTGTGGTATTTTTCTAGTTATATAATTGTTTCTCTTCCATTTCTAGCTAATTATTTCTATTCTGCATACTATTTTATATCTGGAATACTACATGCCCTCATTGGTTTCTCTGCTCCCCAGACTCTCAAATTAATTGGTTACATCAAAATTAGGAAAGTCATCATCCTTGTGGACAACGATAATACCCATAACTTTATTCATCTCCGCATTTACCAAGAAGTCAATTGTTACATCCATGTCGTCAATAATTTTGAAATCATGATTACCAATGGTGGTTCCATGAAATGCGGGGGACAATATGAAAATGTGTGACTCTAAATTGGTCAGTATCACCTGAAATCCCATATGTTTTCTATAAACATGGGTGGTTGTGACATTGTTCTTTGTGTAGAATGGTTATGCACTATAGGCCCCATTCTAATGGATTTTAATGACTTAACCATGAAATTACAACAAGAGGGACAATAGTATAAGTTCCAATGCATCACAATAGGCTCCCATGAGATCATCAGTTCCCATCGCATGGAAAATCTCCTCAAAAAAGGTCATTCAGGAATTATATCCCAACTCCACTACATTCATGCTATTGAGAGACCTTTTTGTGCATCCCGACCTCCAATCTCTCCTCTCTCACCACCAAGTTGTTCTTACCACCCACAAAGAAATTCCCCCTTCCCTTGGAGTCCATGATCATTCCATCCCTCTCATCCTGGGCAGTCTTCCTCCCAATGTTTGGCCTTATCGTCATCCTTTTTCATAGAAGAATGAAATTCAGAAAATTGTTCATGAATTACTAGAAGCATGTGTTATCTGTCCCAGTACTAGCCCCTATTCTTCCCCTGTGGTATTGGTACTCGAGAAATAAGTTATTTGACACATGTGTCCTTATTTTTGTGCCCTCAAAAAGCTCACAATCAAAGAAAAAATCCCCATTCCTATCATTGATGACCTCTTGGATGAATTGAGTGGTGCTCAATACTTCACCAAATTGGATCTACGTTATGGATACCACTATATCCGTATGAAAGAAGAAGAGATTCCCAAGACTGCATTTTTCACTCATGAGGGTCATTATGAATTCTTGGTAATTCCCTTTAGATTGTGTAATGCTCCTTCCACTTTCCAAATTCTTATGAATGATATCTTCTGTCCTTTTCTACGTCATTTTTTCTTAGTTTTATTTGATGATATTCTCATCTATAGTAAAACTTGGTCATCCCATCTCTCCCATGTGAATCAAGTTATCCATCTACTCTCTAAGCACCAAATTTTCCTCAAACAATATAAATGTTCCTTTGGTGCCTCAGAAGTGGAATACCTAGGTCATATTGTTGGAAAAGATGGTGTTTGAGTGGATCCTAAGAAAATTGAATCTATTCAAGATTGGCCTAACCCTAGAACTCTTAACAACTTGCGTGGTTTTCTTGGTTTAATGGGATATTATAGGAATTTTGTTGAGAATTATGGAAATATTTCCACTCCTCTCACTTCCCTCCTTAAAAAGAATTCTTTCACTTGGAAATCAGCTCCGGATCATGCCTTCCAATCCCTAAAAAATTATATGTGCTCGACCCCTATCATAGCACTCTCGGACTTCACAAAGAGATTCGTATTGGAATGTGATGCTTCTGAAAAAGGAATTGGAGCCATCCTCATGAAAGGTGGCAAGCCCTTGGCCTTCACTAGCAAACAAATTTCAGAGTGACATTTGGGCCAATCCATTTATGAAAAGGAAATATTATCAATTTCTCATGTTGTGGATCTCTGGCATCCTTATCTATTGGGTCAATGAATCCAAATCAAAACTGATCACCAGATTCTCAAGTATTTCCCAGAACAACGAATTTCATCCCTGACGCAACAAAAATGGGTGACCAAGCTATTTGTCTATGATTATGAGATCATTTACAAGAAGGGAAAGGGAAATGTAGTGGTTGATGTTCTTTCCTGGAAATATGAAGAATATGGGCCCCTTTTCTCCCTCTCCTTCATTGTACCAGATTGGCTCCAAGATGTTCATCATGAATGGTTGGAAGACCCAACAATTTCCAGCATGATCCACCAATTGCAACATAATTCTCCAGTTTCTCCAAGGTACTCTTGGCATAATGAAGAGATTTTATATAAATTCCATTTTTATTTATGCAAGAAATCCCAACTTAAATAAACAACTCTTTCTGAACTTCATGCCTCAGCCACAGCCGAGCATTCAGTATTTACCAAAACTTATGAACGGGTCAAACATTCTTTTTTCTGGGAGGGTATGAAACATGACGTCCACACCTTTGTGGTTGAATGTGAGGCCTGTCAATTCCACAAGGGAGAAACTATCAAAGCTATGGGCACACTCCAACCGCTTATGATTCCCCCTACTATTTGGCGATATATTTCTATGGACTTCAATGTAGGTTTACCTAAATCTGATAATAAGTTAGTTATCATGGTGGTCGTCGATCATCTCTCCAAATATGCTCATTTTTGTGCTCTTCAACACCCATTCACAGTCACCACCATGTCTCAAATCTTCATGGATAATATCTTCGAGCTTCATGGCATGCCTAATTCTATTATCTTTGACAGAGACCCCAATTTCACCAATAGTTTTGGCAAGAGTTTTTCAAGCTACAGGGCACCCAATTGCATCTCATCACTACCTATCACCCCCATATGGATGGCTAGACTGAAGTTGCCAACAAATGTTTGGAAACATATTTGAGGTGTTTTTCATCTGAGTGACAAAATCGATGGGCTCAATGTTTATCCCTAGCTGAATGGTGATACAACACATCTTACCATACAACTACTTGCATGACTCCCTTTTAAGTATTCTACAACCAAAATCCCCAATCAATTCTCTCCTATATGATAGGGGTCTTGAAGTTTCATGAGGTTGACAAAAATCTTACAGTCCGTGAGGCTATTATTCATGCCCTCAAATAAAATTTGGTCATGGCTCAAAATCGCATGAAGAAACAAGTAAATAAAGGTCATTCTGAATGCCATTTTGTTGTATGGGACTAGGTATGTATTTGAATACAACCTTATAAGAAGACTTCACTCAAATCTCAACATTGTCAAAAACTTACACCCAAATTGTGTGGTCCTTATACAGTTCTCAAGCATGTGGGAATGGCCTATCAGTTAGCTCTTCACATTCAGTTGAAGCTCCATCCTCTTTTTCATGTTTCCTGGTTAAAGAAGGTGATTGGAACTAAGTGCCAAACTCAAACTAGTCTCTCTGAGTTGGATGAAGAAGGTTCCATATGTTGTAGCCAAAAGTAGTCTTGGCCAAGAGAGAGCATCGTCTCCGTCAACACACCATATAGGAAGTGTTATTCCAATGGAAATATACACCTCCAGAAGATGCCACCTGAGATATGACCACCATTCTACAACAATTCCCTCATCTTAAGCCTTGAGGACAAGGATTTTATTCAAGGGGGAGGGCATGTTAGGTACCTAACCCCTTAACCCCTCACATAGGTAGAATAATATAATTCCATGTAATAAAGGCCAATATTAATAAGGCCTAGAAATAAGGAAGGATAATTCAAACGTAAGAATACCTAATAGAAGATTCCACTTCTAGAAGGATCTTCCTCTAGATTTTTATTTTGGATAGATAGATTTAGTATAAATAGAAGGAGAGGGTCTGAGAAATCTTGTCTTGGATATTATTGTAATAGAAATTTTCTCTGTTGGAGATTACCCCCTCGAAGAGGCAAGTGAAAATTGATATCAATAATCAAAGTGCTCATTCTAGTGTTATTCTGGTATCATTTTGGTATTATTCTGGTAGTGTTCTGGTTATCTCATTGTTTCTCTGCCATTTCTAGATAAAATATTTTTGTTCTGCATACTATTTTATATCTGAAATAACACACTTATTCCCAACATTGGCTTGGTATAGATAATGGTTGTAGGATACCTGGAGTCTTGATTGTCTCTCCCTTATTCCGTTGTCATACCAGACATTTCGACACAAACTTTTGAACATCATTTTTAAGACCTTCCCAGAAAAAATCCTTCTTGTCCTTGTGGTATGTTTTCAAGAATTCTGAATGCCCCCCTATAGGAGAAGTGGGAAATTCCAAAAGGATTTTTTGTTTGAGTTGGGAATTCATACATAATTATAGGTGATCATGATACCATAAAAACACATTCTTCCATATAAACCTTTCTACTGAATTGGGGTCTTCATGTAGTTTTTGAATGATTTTGCATACATATTGATCTTGATTCTATTCTATCCTTGCTTCTTCCACCCAATCTGATTGCGACATAGAAATAGCACATAGTGAACCTTCTATTTCTTCTTCTTTATTGGAAAGGGCATATGCCACAACATTATGTCTTCCTTTCTTGTATATAATTTCAAATTCACAACCCAACATATTTGTAACCCATTTTATTTTCTCTTCTGAAGATAATCGTTGCTCCAAAAAGTACTTCAAACTGTCATGATTTTTTTTTACCTTGAAGTGTCTTCCTATTAGGTAGGGGTGCCATTTCTGAACTGCATGTAGTATGGACAACATTTATTTTTCATAAATGGGTTTGAATAATTTTTTTCCTTTAAGTTGTCTTCTTTCAAAGGAAAGGGGCCTTCCTTCCTGCATTAAAACTGTACCAATTCTATGGCCTGAGGCATCACACTCCACAATAAATGTTTTTGTGAAGTCATGTGTGGTCAATATGGGGGTTGTACACATAGCCTCCTTAAGTTTTTCAAAATCTTTGGTTGCTTATTCTATACAATAAAATGCTTCCTTTTTTAATATTTTTGTTAGAGATGTTGCTATTTGACCATAGTTCTTGACAAACTTGTGGTAATATCCTGTCAATCCTAAGAATCCTCTAAATTTCTTTAAGTTTTTGGGAATTGGTCATTCCATTATAGATTTAATTTTGTTAGGGTCCACTTTTACACCTTCATGAGATATAATATGACCCAAATATTCCACTTCTTGAACCCCAAAGGCACACATGGAAGGCTTTGCATAAATTGTTTGTTCTTACAATAGTTGTAATACTCTGTCAACATGTTGTACATAATATTCCCAAGATTTGATGTAGATTAGTATGTCATCAAAAAATACGAAAAAAAAAATTCTAAGGAAGTTCTTGGAAATGGAATTCATCAAGATTTGAAATGTTGAAGGTGCATTAGTCAGTCCAAATGGCATAACAAAAAATTCATAATAACCTTCATGTGTTCTAAAAGTTGTTTTAGGAATGTCTTCCTGTCTCATTCTAATTTGATGATATCCCGAACGAAGATCCAACTTAGTAAAGATTTTTTCTCCATGTAATTCATCTAATAGTTCATCAATGATAGGGATAGGAAAATTATCTTTGATGGTAATTTTGTTGAGTTGTCTATAATCTGGACACATATACCATGAGCCACCCTTTTTTGTAAACAACACCACTGGTGAAGAGAAATAATTTTGGCTATGTTGAATGATGCCAACCTCTAACATTTCCTGGATCATGTGTTCAATCTCACTCTTCTGTGCATATGGATACCTGTAATTCCTAATTTTAGGTGGTACACTTCCTGGTTGTAAATGAATAGCATGGTCATGGTCATGCGTAGGTGGAAGACCCTTAGGAATTTAACCAAATACCTTGGAATGATTGTTGATAATTATTTGGAGATTTGATGGAGCTGAGGCTATAGATATATGAACATCAAGTGAGCCCAATTGTGAAATTACACCCTGGTGTCCTTTTTTGATTAATTTTTCCATGCTATTAGATATTATCACTTTACAGGGTTTCCCTTGGATACCTCTAATCTCAATTTCCTTTCCATTTGTGGAAAATCTCATAAAAATTGATTTTGAACATCAAAGGCTACTATTCTCAGTGATTGCAACCATTGGACTTCTAATAGAACATCGACACCCCCCATTTGGATGGAAATCATGGGGATATCTAGAAAATAATCCCCCATGTTTAGATTAATACTATGGAATTTCCATGAACAATTTATGGTACCTCCATCTCCAATCATTACTTGAAACTCTAGTGCAGGATATACAAAACAATTGATATCTTTTGCTAATTTGTAATTGACGAAATTATGGGTGCTACCTGAATCCATCAATATTGTTACCTTTTTATTTTTGATGTATCCTTGTATCTTGAGGGTTTTTGGAGTAACAATGCCGAAAAAAGCATGACAAGATATTGTTGGATTAGTCTCTTATATATTTGGATCTTGTGATGGTTCCAATTCTTGATCTTCTTCCTCTTCATAGTCTATGTAGAATAATTTATTTTCACTGCATTTATGCCCCTTACTGTACTTTCTGTCACAATTGAAACATAGTACTTTTTCTCTTCTTTAATCCATTTGTTTAGGTGTAAACCATATTGGTTTAGGTAAACCATCTTCTTCCTCTTCACAGTCTATGCAGAATAATTTCTTCTCACCGCATTTATGCCCTTTACTGTACTTGCTGTCACAATTGAAGCATAGCCATTTTTCTCTTCTTTCATCCATTTACTGAGGTTTCAACCTTGGTTGTTGAGATATGGTTATCTTATGACCCCCAAAATGATCTCTACCTCCAATGTTATACTTGTGTGTAGCCTTATTTTTGGCATGAATATGATGAGCATTTTGCATAACTTCCATAATACTTGTAGGTTGTCTTAATAAAAGTTCATGTTTAATGTATTATTTTAATCCACTCATGTAATCTTCTAGAAAGTGTTCACCACTTAGGTTATCCACCCTTGTGGCCAGTACCAAGGATTCTGAATTATATTCTTCAATATCACCTAACTACTTGATTCTTGTTAATTTACTGAAGTAGTATTGTTCCCAAACTTTCTCATATTGTGCTTCTAAGTCTCTTGTAAATAAACCCCAAGTGTAGTGCTATAAAGGGGGCTTCCTTTTAACTATCCATTGATACCAATGATATGGTTTTATCTCAAATTTCAAGGTTTCTATGTGAATCCTTTTCTTATCATCCATAATATTATGTAGTTAAAAATATTTCTCTATTTGGTTCACCCAAATAAATACCTATGTACCATCAAACTTCTTTAATTCAATTTTGGGAAAGCTGAATTTAGGACCCACACCAGAATTAACTCCACTATTAGATTTAGATTCACTAAATGGCATATTATTAGAAGTTTGTTCAACATGAGTACTGCCCTTATTTTCATGAGTCCATTCCATTTTTATGTCTCCATTAGGGAATCTCCCACTTATAGCTTGAAATATCAGGGAAGATATATTTTGCATTTCCTTCATGGAATTTTGTATTTCTCTTTTTATGTCATTTTTTTTTCTTCCATCTTGTTTTGTTGATTATTTTCATTGGTTGTAATTGATGTCAACCCTTGAAGAAAGTCTGGTAGGAAATTCCGGTAACACAAAGGTATGGGTAATTGACCCAAGTTTGTTTGATGGATAATGGTATGAGTTTTGATATATTTGAAGGTAAGAATATTCTATATGGATAGTACATTTCATGCCATTTTGGGTCGTATGTGGAATGCCACATAACTCCTAACGGTTAGAGAGTTATGGACATGTGAAGTTGGACAATCCTCATGAGTGATCTAGAAGCCCCAAAAGGTCAAAGTAGTCAAAGTGGTTGCAAAGAAGAAATTATTTAAATAATAAAGTGAAGTGATGAGTGTACTATAAGTCAAAGTGGATACAAAATAAATGATTTAAATAATAAAGTTAATGGATAAATTACTAAGTGGACAATTGGTTAGAAGTGGGTTATCCCTAAAATAAGGAAATTGGTTTAAGATGGTTAGAAGGTAACCCCTCGAGGAAGCTACATAAAAGTATAAATAAGAGAAAAGGGTCTCTCATTTTAATAACACTTGATCACATTGAATATATACAAGTGAATGACATAACCAAAGGATATATAAGGATAATTTCATAGGGAAGGTGAAGTAAAGAAGGCCAAAATTCAAGGGACGATAAATTATTTTGATGATGCTTTCTCAGGTATGTTATTTACAGGTTATCTCACCATTTTCGCAATAACGTATTTTCTAGAATGAGTCAGACCGTGAAATATGGAGGTTGTTGAGGAAACATATCCAAGTAGTCGTGATAAAAATTTAAGCTGGTGGGTCGTTGTATTTTTTGGGTTACACTCCATGGAAAATAGGGTTTGTCACTAGTCCTCAAACTAGTCTAAAACAAGTGTTTCGAGTAAAAATGTCATAACTTCTTCATAACATATCCAAATTCAATAAGACTAGATATATTGGTTAGAGTATAGTCTTTAGTATTATGTGTACCATTTTACATATCCATTCAAAAAATATTATGTTCCCTCTCTAGAATAACTAGTTTTCTCTCTAGCATAAGCCAACATTCAACAAGGTATGACATTTTTTCTATAACTCCTTTTCTGAGAGGTTCCCAGTAGTGAAACCTAGAGGAATTCCATAAAATAAATTGAAGAAGATTGTGTACTATTTTCATATTTTATCCATTATAGGTACATAGTTATGATTATTTCAAGTTAGGGTAGTTGACTAATCCAAAATTAGTCACGTGAGACTAAAGTAAAGTTTGATGAAAATGCTAGTCTTTTTTTGCTAAATTCAAGGAAGGTTTTTAGGTATGTGATAATATACACCAGGTCTATTACAGAGTTACAAATCATATTTGGATGATGAAATTGATGAGGGATTTTGTTTGAGGTACATGTTGGGTACATGGTCGAGACAAGTAGTTATTGCGTTGGCACATACATGAGGTGTATAGTTGATGATGTTGGTACATCTTGATGAGTCATAGTTGATGAATATTTGATACATGATTGGTACATACTTGGTACATGGTTGGAGGCACTTGTTTGTAGTATTGTTGACACATGGTTTATGGATGATGTAGCATCATTGTTTTGGTATATTATTAGAAGCACATATTGATCTTGGTGATGATTATGAGTTGTTGTGTTATGCTCGGTTGATGCACATGTTGGTGATGTTGTGCATTTGGTTGAGAGTTGTCTTGGTGAGTAGATCCGATTTGGTTGATAAGATTGATGAGACAGGTTGTTGTGATAAGTTGTTTGGACAGGTTATGGTGACAGGTTATTTGTACAAGTTTGGTGCATGGTTGATGCACTTGTTTATGGTACATGTTGAGGTACAAGTTGTTGGTACATATTGGAACAGGTTATTGGTACAGGTTGTTACAGGTTGTTTGGTAGTGGTTCTATCATTCAAATTATATTTCAGGGTGGTTGTATAGGGCAAGGAAAGGTGGTTGTAGCCATATTTTTTTTGTAGCCGGAGAACATAGGGAGTTGTATCCATCCTTCTAGTTGTAGCCAGAGAAATGGGGAATTGGAGCTTCCCTTAGGTTGTAGAATGAGAAACTAGGGCATTGGAGCCTCCTTTCAGTTTCAGCTAGAAAACAAAGGAAGTTGATGCTTCCAATGAATGTAATTCTTAAAGACATGTAAGAAAAATCATTCTATGGTTTTCTCTCGCTTTGGGTTTCCACGTAAAATTTAATATACCAGATATAAAGAGTATGCAGAACATAAATAAAATTCTAGAAATGACAGAATAATAGCAATATAACCATAATAATCACCACAATAACACTGAAATGATATGAGGATAACAATAGAAATAACACTTTGATTCTGAGAGCAATGTTCACTGGCCTGTTAAAGGGGGTAACCTCCAGTCGAGCAGAGATCTATTAAAATAATATCCAAGCTAGGGTTCTCATACCCTCGACTCATATTTATACTAAATATGTTTATCAAAAGAAGCATCTAGAGGAAGATCCCTCTAGAAGCGGAAGATTCTATTAGGTCTTCTTACATTCAAATTGTTCTATTTTATTGCAAGGCCTTATTAATATTGACCTTTATTACATCTGAATATATTGTTCTACCTATGTGAGGGTTAGGACCCTAACATGTCCTCCACCTTAAAAACAACCTTGTCCTCGAGGCTGTAGATGTGGAAATTGTTGCAGAATGGTAGTTGGTTCCCAAGAGGAATCTACGGGAGTTGTATATTTCCACTGGATTAGCACTTCCTTGATGGTTCTCTGATGCAGGAGATGCTCATGCTGGTCCAAAAATTCTTGTGGTTGTATCCAAATGGATCCTTCTTCGGCTAACTCAGGAAGGTTGGTTTGAATTTGGCACTTAGTTCTGATCACCTTCCTTAAGAAGGAAACATGAAAAACAGGATGTATCTTTGAATGAATGTTCAAAGCTAATTGATAGGCCACCTATCCCACACGCTTGAGAACTGTATAAGGACCATAAAATTTGGGTGCTAGCTTCTGAAAATGCTCGGCCTTGAGGGAATTTTGCTTGTAAGGTTGCGGGGGAAGAAACACCTGATCCCCTTCTTCAAATTGACATTCAAAGTGACCTTGATCTTCTTGTTGCTTCATGCGATTCTGTGCGATGACCAAATTCTCTTTGAGGGTACAGAGAATAGCCTCTTGAACTGTAAGTGTTTGGTCAACCGCCTGGACCTTTGAGACACCCGATAAGTATGAGAGAACTAAAGGTGGCTTCTATCCATATACCACTTCAAAAGGAGTCATGCGTGTAGTTGTATGGCATGAAGTATTGTACCACCACTCAGCTAGGGATAACCATTGAGCCCACTAATTTTTCTTTTCCGAGGCAAAACACCTCAAATATGTTTCCAAACACTTGTTGACAACTTCTATTTGACCATCAGTCTGGGGATGATAAGTTATACTGAGATGAAATTGGGTGCCTTGTAGCTTGAACAGTTCTTGCCAAAAATTGCTTGTGAAAGTGGGGTCACAATAGTAAACAATAGAGTGTGGCATGCCATAGAGCTTGAAGACCTGATCCATGAAAATTTGAGCCATCGTGGATGTTGTAAATGGGTGTTGAAGAGCGCAGAAATGAGCATACTTGGAAAGGTGATCAACAACCACCATGATGACTGATTTATTTCCTGATTTGGGTAATCCTGTAATAAAATCCATAGAGATGTCCTTCCAAATAGCAGCTGGAATCAAGAGTGGTTGTAGTGTGCCCGGATATTTTATTGTTTCTCCCTTGTTGCGTTGACACACATCACATTCGGCCACAAAATTATGAATGTATTGTTTAATACCATCCCAGAAAAAAGAACGTTTGACCCTGGTATAGGTTTTGGTTAACCCAGAGTTCCCCGTTGTCGGTGTAGCATGAAGCTTAGAAAGCACTTTGGATTTAAGCTTTGATTGTTTACTTAAATAAAAATGGACTTTATATCGAATCTCATCATGGAGCCAAGAGTATCTTGGGGGAGCTGGAGCACTGGATTGCAATTGTTGGATCAACTGCAAACTTTTGGTATCTTGTAGCCATTCCTGGCGAATAGCTTAGAGCCAATCTGGTACAATGAAGGAAAGAGAAAAAAGGCATCCTTCATCTTCATATTTTTGGGAAAGTGCATCCGCAACCACATTTTATTTTCCTTTCTTGTAAATGATCTCATAATCATAGCCAAATAGCTTAGTTACCCATTTTTGTTGCTCCGGGGAGGAAATGCATTGTTCCAAAAAATACTTGAGGCTTTGGTGGTCTGTCTTAATTTGGAAGCATTGCCCCAACATATAAGGGTGCCACAAATCAATGACATGCAGGATAGCCAACATTTCCTTTTCATAGATTTTCCCAGATTTCTTTCAGATAGTTGCTTGCTAGTAAAGGCCAAAGACTGACTCTCCTGCATAAGGATAACACCAATTCCTTTCCCTGAAGCATCACATTCCAAGACAAAGGTCTTTGTGAAATAAGGAAGGGCCAGGACTGGAGTGGTGCACATGACCATCTTAAAGGTTTGAAAATCTTGAGAAACAGTTGGATTCCAAGTGAAAGAGTTCTTTTTTAGGAGAGCAGTGAGAGGTGCT
>ML847950.1:4406-19058 GCA_009831015.1 Picea engelmannii | reverse complement strand
ATCAAGTTTAGTAAAGAATTGGGCACCACTCAGTTCATCCAGGAGGTCATCAATGATAGGAATGGGAAATTTGTCTTTAATGGTAAGTTTGTTGAGGGCATGGAAGTCAGGACACATTCGCCAAGAACCTTCTTTCTTCAGGACCATGACCATAGGAGAAGAGTAGGTGCTCATACTAGGGCGGATAATACCTACATTAAGGAGTTCCTAGACCATTTTCTCAATTTCATTTTTTTGGAAAAAGGGGTGATGATATGGACGGATATTGGGAGGAAGGCTTCTGGGTACAAGGGGAATGGAATGATCATGAAAACCACATGAAGGAGGGAGTCCCTAGGGAGTGGAAAAGACCAATTAATGTTTAGAAAGGATGGCTTGGAGGTATTTTGGCACCAAGGGTGTTTCTGTTTCTTGGATGGCATGGAGTTGAGAAATAACACCAGAATGACTCTTTTTGAGTAGATTTTCCATGCGATGGGAACTAATGATCTCAGGTGACCCGACGATGATGCCTTGGAACTTATATTGGTGGCCTTCCTGGTCAAATTGCATGGTTAATTCCTTAAAATCCATGATAATGGGACCACCCAACACAATGTCACACCCTCCCATGTCTATAACAAACATATGAGATTTCAGGTGGTAGCCACCAATTTGGAGATGCACATTTTCACAACACCCTCCACATTTCATGGAGCCACCATTGGCAATCATGATTTGGAAATTATTGATGGCATGGATGTAGCAATGAGTTTCTTAGGCAATGCAGCGATGAATAAAATTATGGGTGCTTCCACTATCAACCGAAATGATGACCTTCTGATGCTTGATGTAACCGATTAGCTTGAGGGTTTGGGGAGCGGAGAAGCCAATGATAGCATTAAAGGAAATGACCGGTTCTACTTCGGTAGGGTCTAAGGGAGGGGTTATGTTGGGGGTTTTAGGTGACTCAGACACAAGGGGAGTTTCAATATTCTCTTCTGAAATATCCTCGGAGATGGCCATAAACAAATTTTGTTCCTTACACTTGTGGCCCGAAAAATATTTTCCATCACAATTATAACAAAGGCCTTTGAGTTGGCATTCATCCATTTCATCCCTAGTTAATTTTGGATCTTTAGTGGAGCAGAGGGAGTAGTGGGATTTACTGGTCTAGGGAGAGGGATAAAGGAGGGTTTTTCAGTTTGAGAAGATACAACCTGTTGTTCTTCTTTATCTCTTTTAGTATCCACCACCCAACTCTGAGGTTGAGCCATGAGGAAATGGGCCTGAAGCTCATCCTTGAGGCCACTGATAAAACATTCTCAGAAAAAGGCATCAGACATGCCCTCTGTCCGAAAATTCAGGCGCTCAAAAGAAGCTATAAATTCTTCCACTGTTCTTGATTGTTTCAACTTTGTCAAGTGGCCCAAATGGTTGGTGTCAGTGTCAAAGCATTCATAAATCTCTGCCACAAGGTGTGTCCAAGAAATATACCCTTGACGAGAAGTTTTTATCCATTGCCACCATTTCCAACGTTATTAATCTAGATGGAGAACACCATACCGAAGTTTGTCCAATTCATCTGTAATGTCGTATAAAGAGAAATAATGTTCCATTTGGGTTACCCAACCAGTGGGGTCCAAGCCATCAAATTTGGTCACATCCACCGATGGAAGGCGTAGGTCACATTGAAAGTGATGGTTCTGAAAGATATGGGAATGAGAGGAATGGTCACCTTCAGTATGTGGAGGTGGGGAAGAGGAAGGGTTATCTGTAGGCATATGCATTTTGGTGAAGAGTGTCGAAAAGACAGATTCAAGATGGGTGTTGAGGTCTTGTTTGATTTCCTCCATTGAGGACTACATGATTGTATTGATGGAAACAACATTAGCACTGAGTTGTTTTATTTTTTGTTGGGTCTCGATGAGACCAGATTGCAAGGTGTTGAAGAGAGATTCCAAGTCTTGGCTACGAGTATGGGCCATGGAGATGGGGGAACTAAAAAGGGGGGGCAGGGTCAAAAATTTGGCTGAAACATCATATGAATGAAAGTGATAAGGGAGAAGAGATGAATCCAATGGAATAGGTCTCAAATAATTGTGAAAAAAATTCCAGGCTGAAGAATACTATAGAGAGGAAATGCCCAAATGATTAACTAGAAAGAAATTTGTAGTTACTTGGTAACTCGGAGACAGTTGCGCGATAATAGATCTTGTCTGTTTTAATTTGTTTATGTTTCATTCCCCAAGGGTTAGGTATTGAAGGGTTCTATAGACAAGGGTTTTCCCTGTCCTATATCTCTTTGATATACGTGCGGGGTCCAATAGTAGTACTCGGCCCAATATCTCAGGGAACTAACTAAGGAGGATAGACCGTACCCTTAGCCATACTACCTGACTACCCACGTACTAGAGAGTATCTTCCCGAGTGTTGTTCTCGGTGGCACTATAGCAGTCAGGTGACCGATCGATTTATCTAAAGAGGGCTTCAAGAAATCTAGGTCGATCCGTACACAGGTGTTGTCTTATGCGCTACCACTCGAAGGGGTACCAACAGGGGTTGCAAGGGTGGCCAACAGATGTGTGCTTAAGAACCACTTGTATTTCCTACATTTATGAATCCATCAACCGTGGGTTTATGCACGTAAAGACAGATCTATGTGGCTTAAAGACGTCGGAATACGTCTCTACCCTGAAAAAAAATTTACCCACAATTTCTGCCAAGAAAGTGCTCTGATACCACTTGTAATATACCAGATATAAAAAGTATGCAAAAGAGAAATAAAATGCTAGAAATGGCAGAATAACAACAATATAACCAGAATAATCACCACAATAACACTGAAATGATATGAGAATAGAAACAAAAATAACACTTTGATTCTGAGAGAAATGTTCGTAGGCCTCTTCGGGGGGGAAAACTCTAGTCGAGCAGAGCTCTATTACAATAATCTCCAAGCTGAGGTTCTCATACCCTCTACTCCTCTTTATACTGAATATGTCTATCAAACGAAGGATCTAGAGGAAGATTCTTCTAGAAGCGGAAGCTTCTATTAGGTATTCTTACATTCAACTTGTTTTATTTTATTGAAAGTCCTTATTAATATTGACCTTTATTACATCCGAATATATTTTTCTACCTATGTGCGGGTTAGGAACCTAACATAAAAACACTGGTGTACTGTGTATGTGTATGATTTCTCATTTGTTCATTGATATAACACTTGCGTTTTGTGGTTAAAAGGGATTAAATTTCTATATTATTATTCACCCCCCCTCTTAGTAATCCAACAATTGGTATCAAAGTGAGGTTCCTTAAGGAAACATTTTAACCACTGGAAGGAGATCATGGATTATTCTGAGAATGAAGTACCACTATTTAATGGTCATAATGGTTTAAAGTATGAGATATGGAGTGGAAGGTCGAAATTAGTTTTATAGGCACAAGGGTATTATATTTGGCTATCTGTCGTTAAAAAATATGACAGTTCAAGAAGGGAAAAGACTACAACCAAGAAGGAATTGAAGAAGAATAAAAAAAATAGCAATGGATTTCATCTGGGAAGTATTACCTAATTTGGTAAGAGAAAATGTTGGTAAAGTTTCATCAGCCAAAGAAATTTGGAATAAGTTACATGATATATATTCTTCACCCATCGCAGATTCAGAAAATGTTAAAGAAGATGCAGGTACAGATCAAGAACAAATATGTTCACCATGTCAAACAAATTCAGAAGATCAAGAGTACATAATCAACAGAGGTATGTTTTTTTTATTTAATTATGAAAAATGCAAACATCTTGAAATAGAATTCCATGAAGGAAATGAGACAGAAAAACTAATTGATAAATAATACAATTATGAAGAAGAATTGATCGAAACTTTAGATGAACTAAGAAAAGAAAGAGAAGAAAAAAAGTCAATCAAGAAAGAATTGATGAAACAAAAGAAAAGTGCTCACATTTTTTAAGAATCTGAATAGGTCATCAATAACTTAAGAACTCAGCTAGAATAATATAGAAAGATCGAATAAAATCTTAAAGATCAAAAACAATATTTGGAAGCCAACATAGCAGCATAGGAGGAAGAAGGAGAAATGAGAGAGAATATATTGATAGATCATCTCAATAAAAGAGATAAAGATATAAAACAACTTGAGTCAAAGTTTGGTCAAGAAGAGAAAGTAATTGAAGAAGAAATAATCACATTAAAAGTTAAGGTTGAAGAAGCAAAGAGAGAAAAACAAGTCATGAAGTCTGAGATATTGAATAAATAATAAGAGGTTGAGAATCTTGAAGAAGAAGTTTTCACATTGAGAAGTAAAACCGTCAAGCTGAAAAATAACGTTAAAGAGACAGAAACATCCCTATCAGTTGTAGAGAATGACGAGAAGCACTCTAGGTTGCTAGAAAATAAGAATGAATAAAAGAGCAAGAGTTATGTAGAAATACTGAAAGGAAGGAATCATGGTCAACCAGAATCTATGAAAACTAATGAGGGTACATCTTCAAGAATACCATCCATGTTCAAGACACAAAGAAGATTCAATAATGATCATGATCAATCAATGTAGAAAATCATAAGGACTACGCCACAATGAAGATAATTCACTCCTAGGAATGTAAATTTATTTTATGGTCATTGTTTTTGTTGTACTAATTTTGGACATAAGATTGTAGATTACAGGGATTATAAAATAAATTTTCGACCAAGAAATGCCTATGTGGCCCCACGTAGAATTTAATGTTAGAAATGTCATAACTATGGACACATAGCTAGTGATTGTAGAAACGTGATAGATACTTCCATGAAAGAGAACATTGATACCATATATAAGAAAGTATAGATAAGAAAACACGAAGAACAGGTTAACAAAGACCAAGTCCTAGATATCACAAGATTGACAATAGAACGAGATGAAGAAAATTCTACAAAGAAAAAGAAAGATGTCAGATACATGAAGGTTTGGAAAATAATTGAAAGAAAAGAAGGACGGGTAAATAAGGAACATGTTAAAGAGATTATAATTTCAGGCTTTGTAGTGAAAGATGAATCTGTTAGCGTCAGAAGTCACTCCTGGATTGCTAGCAGGAGTAGAGCCCGACGCCCATTAGTTTTATGTCACATTAGTTTATAGATGGGGTGATCGAATGGAAGCCAACTCAAAACAATATCATTCCAACTCCAAAACACGGCCAGGCATGCATAGGTGAGTGATGTCTTATATAAACTTCAGACAATGAGCTATAGTAAAGGGTGAACAGGTGGAAGACTTATATAAGAGAAAAGAAAAGGTCTGTTATTAACCTTGGTTTTCTAACAGGATGAGGAAGAAGACGTTCAAACGCAATATCATCTTACATTCAAACGCAAAGCCAGAGAATGTAATAATGAAACAATAAATCTTTTATCATAACATAACTGCAATAATTCGTGTGAATCAGTCAATCACGAACTCTCTTAGCATGAGACGGAAATTAGATGGAGTAAGAAAAATTGTTTGTCATAAAACAAGATATCTCATATACAGATGCATAACCAACAAACTATAATATCTGTTAAAACTTTACAGTAGGGAGCTCTTCAATACCATCGATCCATACAAAAATGGAAAAACTACCTACATATACTCCTCCCCCTTTCGCCCAGCAGAGGCATCTCATAACTTTCAATGGGTGACGTCTCCTCAATCAAATCTATCCTTTGTCCCCCTGTCATACGCCTCTTTAATTCAACATGGTTCACGCCAGGGGGTAGCTAAGCCCTTTGAATGTTGAATTGGCATGTGCAGGTTCCTCTGGCGAGTTGAAGACTCGTCATGGCCTTCCTGAAGAGAACCGGTACAGGGGACCCTCCCGGGTAGACTTTCAGTCGGGACCTCCATACTCTGCAATAAATGAGTGATGCGAGGTTTCACCCACCCTCTCTCTTCTTTATCCATTCCGAGCAGGTATCAGGATCCATATCACGTTGAACTAGAGTCTGAAGAGCACAGTGCCCCCCTTCTGAGACTTAGTTCAGAACCTTTGGCCAAATGAAAACGAAAGCACCCCTCTTCCAGACCTCCTTCTTAATGACCAGGCGCCAAAACCATGGGCCCGACTCTTGGCGCTTTCGAAGCTTCAGGATTCAGGGTTTCAAGGGGTGAAGTGATGAGGAGATCTTATCGTGTGAATTATCGAACGCCGACATGAAGTAGATACGTGCCGCATGTCCTTCAGATGGACGGCCCAGATATTATTTACTATTATAAAGAGGTTGTCCCCCCCTTTACCTGCTCGATTGATAAGACCTGGTGCTGAGACCCTAGGCTTCGTTCGAAGGGTACTTCGGAGTTTCGTCGATCGGCACTTCCAAGTGCAATAAGCTGAGAGCTCCCTGTTTCCCGAAACCCCGATCCGCAATATGCCGACAGGATGCCACCTGTCCCGGTGAGATCGGACGGTCCAGATTTGTTTTGAACCATGGTGATCCCTCTTTCTAAACTCTGGGCAACTCGGTAGCTCCAAAAACCCGATGACCGTCGATCTGCTTTTATGGAAGGATCTCGACCGTCGACGGAAAAAACTTCGCCCACTCGCTTGACTTTCTACTGAAAATGGGATTCTCCTATGCTGCGCTTGGGTGCTTTCTGTGCAAACTATGGGTCTGGGTTCCTTCGCGCCTAGGACAGAAATAATCACTAACATTAGGCTCCATGGGGGATAGAGTCGTCCCTGCGATGCTCTAAGAACTCATTCCGCAGCTTCAGTGCCTTGCTGTTGGGCTATGGAGTCACTTATTAAGCCGAAAAACATGCAAAAATAAAATAAAATAAGAAAAAGGACAATATTTACAAATAGAGGAGTCGTCTAGGCTCAAATAAAACATTTTTTTAGAAAATTCCCATTCACTAGGCTGTTGAAAACCTCTTCACCCTCCAGATCCTGCAACCCATATGTGTTGTTGGAGAAAATCTCAGATATTTTAAATGGGCTGATCCAGAGGGCGTCGAACTTGTTGTGCTTGCCTTTATCCTGTCTGGGTGTGTCCCACTTAAATACCAAATCCCCGATCTCGAACTCCTTTTTCCTGACCTTCCTATCAAAAGCCTGCTTGATCTTCTGCTGATGACTGTAAGTTGTGTCCCTCACGTGTTCTATGATCTGCTGCACTTCCACTATCTGATGAATTCTTCTGATCATATGATATGGTTCTCCCTTGTAGTCTTGAAAGAACTTTGCCACAAGTAAGGCGAGCTAAGTAGGGAAAACCGCCTCTGCTCCGTAGACTAGTTGAAACGACGAAGTGCCTAGAGACTTCTTCGTTGTGACATGATCAACCCACAGAGAAAATTTCAACTTTGAATCCCAGGCCCTTTTGTTGTCCTCCAATATTCTTTTAATGATCCTTATCAGGCTTTTGTTGGAGGACTCTGCTAAACCCTTGCCTTGGGGATAGTAGGGGGTGGAGTGAACTAGTGAGATATGGAACTATTCGCAGAACTTAATTATAGGCTCAGACCTGAAAGAAGCAATGTTATCGGTGACGATCCTACTGGGACAGCCAAATCTGGCTATGATATCCTCTAGGAAGCTGATAATTACTTTGTGTGATGTGCTTATGGTGGGGACAACTTCTATCCACTTGGTGAAATAATCTGTTGATGTTAGAATCCATCTGTATTGACCAGTTGAGGGAGGATGAATTTCTCCAATGAAGTCCAACCCCCACTGCTGAAAAGGGGTTGGAGATACTATAGGCTTCAATGGCAGCGATTTGAGTTGTTGCTTTCCTGAGAACTTTTGACATTTGGTGCAAGCTCTGATCTCCCTACAAACATCGGGGAATAAAGTGGGCCAATAATACCCAGCTCGGAGTATCTTGTGGGTTGTGGTCTTCCAGAAATGATGACCTCCACAAAGGCCTCTATGAAAATCAAACGTAACCTTCTGGGCCTCCTGCGGGTCCAGGCATCTCAGAAATACCCCTAGAGGGTGTTTCCAGTACAAGGTTTGGTCAATGAGGCAATACCTGACCGCCTTGAGCTTAAGAGCCCTCGCTTTTATTTTTCCCATTCCATCGGGGGGCTTCAATTCCTGCAGAAAATACAGAATGTCATAATACCAGGCACATTCTGCCAGCGATAAGCCATCTTGAGAGCGTTGGCTGGGCGATTCAGCTTGCTGAGATCCTGGGCGAGTATTGATGAAACTAACTCCCAAGGATTCGCAGTTGGATTCAGCCAGTAGCTTGGCTAAACCTTTCCCCTTAACCAACTTGGTAGTTTTTATCTCTAAGTCAAATTCCATAATTTTATCGATCCATCGGCCTCTTTTCCCATCTACGTCGGGCTGCACAAGGATGTCCTTCATGAAATATGAAGGAACATATGTTGTTACTTTTGAATGAAAGACATAGACTCTGAAGGCTTTAAGATCTTTCACTAAGGCATAGGCCTGCTTCTCCATGATTTCATACCTGCTCTTTGCATATCTTAACGCCCTGTTGAAGAAGGCGATGGGTTGCTCATGCCCTTCCTCATTTTTCTGCAGTAAGACCGTCACCACTGTATCCCAGGAAGCAAAAGAAAAAATCAGGAAATCCTTGGAATAATCAGGACTGACTAGCACAGGCGCCTCAATCAATTCCTTTTTTATTCGGTCAAAATATGCCCGAGGCTCAGCGGTCCATCTCACTTCATTTCCCTTTCTGAGCATTGTTGTGATGTGTTTTACCAGTTCAGCAAAATTTGAGATGAGTCTCCTCAGGAAGTTAATATTTCCTAGAAATGCCTGGACCTCTTTTTTAGACCTGGGAAGTGACAGGGTTTGAATCACCTCCACTCTGTTGGGATCAATTCTTACTCCTTCCACCGATACTATATGGCCTAGCAGCTTGCCCTCCATCATAGCGAACAAGGACTTCTTTGGATTTAGGGAAAGACCAAATCTCTGACACTTCGAGAAAACTTTCCATAAGTGACAGCGGTGCTCTTTATCAGACCTGGAGAAGACCATGATGTCATCTAGGTAGATCACTACGAACTGGTCTTTTTCTTCGATGAAGGCTATATCCATGGCTCACTGAAATGTTTCTCTTGCATTCATCAACCCAAATGGCATTTTGGCATACATGAATGTGCCCCAAGGAGTGGTGAAGTTTGTCTTCTCCCTATCCTCAGGCATGACCGATATCTGATTATAGCCAGAAAACCCATCGATCATGGATATCCTGGATGCACCAGTTACCCTCTGCAATATATGTTCCATCTTAGGTAGGGGGTAATTGTCTTTCTTTGAGCTTCTGTTCAGGTTCCTGAAATTGACACAAAGCCTGATTTCTCCGCTTTTCTTCCTTACTAGGACGAAGTTGGCCACCCACTCATAATATCTCAAGGGGACGATGATTCGTGCATCCAACAACTTTTTTACTTCCTTCTCCATGACGGGAAGCAACATGGGATTTATCTGTCTTAGCTTCTGCTTGAACGGCTTAGCCTCTTCCTTCAACGGGATCTTGTGCTCGATGACAGATGTGTCATACGTCTTGAGGTCTTCGTATGTCCATGCAAACACATCGGCGAACTCTCGCAACAACTGCGTATATTCGGCCCTCTGTTCTCTGGTCAAACTTCTTGACAATTTGACGAATCTAGGCTCCTCATGTGAACCAATGTTGCATTCAGTTGTATCAGCATCTTCATTTGAGACCTTGCCCTTTACTGGCACATCATTCCCATCGAACAATATTTCTAGAGGGACAAGTCCTCTCAGAATGTGATGGCTAGGAAACTGAATGATCTGATGATTAACGATTTTATCTAACAACTGCTCAGGACGAGGGTCACCTTCCAGGTCGGGATCCTGGTCAATATGCAACGCAGAAAATTCGTCAACTGATTGGAGAAACCTTTCGAGTTCCGAATCATCCTCGAACACCTTCCAATGTTTGACATTGTCTGGCACCAAGGGCCTATATCTTATATCAACATCATTTTTTACCATAGGCGGCAAAGGAAATTTGAGCAAACTAGCTGAGACAGCTAAAGAATCGGCCAAAGTATTTTCTCCCCTCGAAATGAAAGAAATGTTAAAATCCAAGAACAAATTATCGATAAGGTCCCATACTTCATTCCGATAATTTCTGAGCCGTGGATTATGGGCACGATAAGCATTCCTTACCTGCTGAATAATCAACTCAGCATCTCCGAATATTTCTATCTCTTTAATTCCCATTTCCTTTGCATACCTCATACCCAGAACAAGAGCTTCATACTCTGCCACGTTGTTTGTGGCTTCGAATTCCAGCTTGTATGACAGGGACACGACTTCTTGACAAGGTGATATGAAAACCGCTCCAGCGCCAGCGCCTTCGCTAGAAGAAGCTCTGTCAAAAAACATCTTCCACACAGAGGAGCTTTGAGGGGAAATCGGATGATTAGGGCTGGGATTTTTTCTGATTAGTAAAGAGATTTCAAGGGCATCGATAAGCTGCAGCAAACTAGACCCCAAGTCGGTGTCAAGTGCAAAAATGGGGTGATTGGTAGGGTCTGCTTCATCATTGACAATGTAGGCTAGATGGGATTCTCTGTATAATCTCCTTTGTTCCCCTCCAAAGACTATAATGGTGGCGTATGTGAGATCCATATGTAGTGTCCCTCCGAGTTTTTTGATCCACGATCTAGACAATAGCATACCGAATTTGGGGGGAACATCGGCTACCACAATATCCATGACCACACTTTTCATGGGTAGCTGAAGCAGGGAAACCACCAGGTCTTTGATGACTCCTAGACACTGCACTCTCCTTGAATCGAAAGAATATAAATCATGATAAGTTCTTGTCACCTCCATTCCCAATTCTTCCATGACTATTTTTTGCATAAGGTTATGGGAAGCCCCTGAATCCATGAGGCAGTTATGCAGCACTTTATCATGTATGTTCAGGGATGTGTAGAAAGGGGGGGATGAGTCATCTCTGTCTTCTACCATGGGGCCTAAGACAACGGCTGGATTCTCATCTTGAAGGTTTACTAAGTCAGAGGGGGGCTGGGGGGGACTCGGATTGTAGCAACTTGGAGAGGGATCTTTTAAAATCTTCGTTCTTAACTAGCTCTGAGAAGGGGACGGGGATCCTGATCTTTTGAATTTCATGTTCAAAATTAAAGGATGGAATGGGATTAGGAGCTTCCCTTACCTCAGTGACGATTTCTTTGACTACTGGCACAGCACTCTGAGCTCTTTTATCTTTAGTAGCGGCTATTGCAGCTTTAGTAGGTCTTTCTGCTATGAGGGGCTGGTCTGGGTTGTCAAAGTCTCCTTCTTTCCTTCTTGACCTGAGATTATATCTATTAGAAGTGTGACTGGCCCTTTGTTCCTTCCCCAACTCATGAATTTGAGCACTCATCATGGATTCTTCATATGCGGACTGCGTCAAATGAGGAAAAGGGGGAGCTTCTTCAATACAGTGAATTTCAGGGCCAAACTCGTCTATCTCCTCTCTTTCCTCATGATCAACTAGGTTGTTTTGGAGAGGGGTTTGAAACCTTTGATCTTCTCTGTCTTTTCCCCTTTGTTCCCTCGGGAAAACCTGAGGCATATTTTTAGTAGGTCGTCTGAAACCTCTATTATCAGTGTTCTGGGGATTTATGTACATGGGCTTCCCCTCTAATTCCCACCTTTCCACCTTGGCAGAAAGCGATTTTAGTGCTCTAGCTGTCTCATCTATCTGATGGGGCAGGGGAGAGGAACAGGATGAGGAAGCTTCAGGCCTGTTCTTGGACGTATTTCTATCACCTGCGTTCTTGAGTCGGTTGACAGGCAATATGTTAGATTCTACCTCCACGGCCGCATCCTGCATGTGGTCCAACATAGCAGCTCTTCTCTCCCTTAGAAGTAGGCAGAAATCAGGATCAAAAGCACTGGAGTAAGTGATCTTTGTAGAGGCTTTGGAGGGTTTTATCTCAGCAGGGATTTGGTTGTACATTTTATTAAATCTCTTGGAGAAGTCAGAGACAGACTCTCTTTCCTTTCTCTTCAACGACCCGAACTCTATCATGTAATACATGAAATCTTTTTTATCTCCCCACTGTCTCAAAAAGGTGCTATCTAAAGCTTCGATCCCATCAATAGATCCAGGAGGTAGGGCCTTGAACCATTTTCTAGCCTCTCGTTGGAGACTATGGACAAAAATCCTCATCCATATGTCTGCGTGCATGATAACATTATCATCCGCGAAAGTATAAAAGGCTGCCAGGTGCTCTTCAGTAGCTATGTCCCCCTCTCCTGTAAACTTGGGCAGCTGCTTTAGGTATCCTTCTGGTGGGAGGGCATTTAGAAGCTGTGGTAAGACAAGAGGAGCATACCTAGCGGCTATGATGGCCTCCATTGCGGTCATAGGGGCATTTCCTCCGGCCATATGGATATTATGTAAAGGGGAACTCGGAGGAGAAGGAACTTGAAACGTGGATACCAGGGATGAGTTCTTAATGGGAGTGGGAAACAAGAGAGGATTTAAGGAGAAAGCTAACGAGCTCAAGTCAGCAGGTGCTCCTCCTTGGGCAGGAGTGGGGAAATATTTTGTGGTCCTGGGTCTACGCCAAGGTACAGCTTGAGAGGAGAGGGGAGTGACAAGGATTTCTCCCTCCAATCCCGGACCAGGAGGGGAAAACTCAGCAGGAACACTCCCAAAATTCAGGAAACGGGAAAATTTTGAAGGAGGTATATTAAGAAACTGAGGAGGAGAAAACAGAGTTCTTACAGAAGGAGATGGTGGATTACCTGTTTCAGCGGTGGAAGCTTCTTCTTCAGGGGCCTTTCCTTTCCTGAGAACCACCTCTGGATCGGTTTCAGGTGTAGCTAGGGGCAGCTGTGGATGAGACCGCGTGTGTCTACCTCTGAAAGCCACAATTTATAGAGCAGGTCTCCCTAGCGGAGTCATCACAATGAAGTCGCCAGGTGCACAGCAACAATCTTGATAATTCTGATATCTGGTGCACCTTCAGAATCAGTTAATCATTGTTGTCAATCCTAAGGAAAATATTCAACTTCGTCCCCAGCAACAGCGCCAGAAATGTTAGCGTCAGAAGTCACTCCTGGATTGCTAGCAGGAGCAAGGCCCGACACCCATCAGTTTTATGTCACAGTAGTTTATAGATGGGGTGATCGAATGGAAGCCAACTCAAAACAATATCATTCCAACTCCAAAACTAGGCCAGGCATGCATAGGCGAGTGAGGTCTTATATAAACTTCAGACAGTGAGTTGTAGTAAAGGGTGAACAGGTGGAAGACTTATATAAGAGAAAAGCAAAGGTCTGTTATTAACCTCGGGTTTCTAACAGGATGAGGAAGAAGACGTTCAAACGCAATATCATATTACATTCAAATGCAAAGCCAGAGAATGAAATAATGCAACAATAAATCTTTTATCATAACATAACTGCAATAATTCGCGCGAATCAGTCAATCACGAACTCTCTTAGCATGAGACGGAAATTAGATGGAGTAAGAAAAATTGTCTGTAATAAAACAATATATCTCATATACAGATGCATAACCAACTATTCGCGGTCAATCTGTCACCAGGTGAGAAAAATGGAGACCGCTCTACATGCCCTGTTGGGTTCACCAAGGTAGAACATCTGTGGCAGCAACGGTTAACAGAAAATAGAAAACAAAACAGAATACAATCTATCTAACAACTGAAAGAAAATAACAATTCGAAAATAAAAAAAAACATCAAACGTGAGATAAGGGAGTCATCAATGGTTTCAAGGCTTGATCTATTAGCGAAACCAGAGCACACGCTGAAGACAGAGATAGGGGTTCCCTCTCCCTCCAGCGGAAGGTCTTTCAGAGCCCTCAACACAATGCTTTCCTTACAAAATGAATAGAACTAAACTGAGTGATGAAAGAACTCTGGGTTAGGCCGCTGATGGATTGCTTGTCAAAGACTGAGCTATGAATCATCTGGACAGCGTAACATTGCTTTGAATTCTCTGCTAAAACAATGAGTCTTCACGGCTATTTATAGCAATTTTCCAGGCGGTCACGTAACCATCTTCCGGTGTAAACACGGACCTGTTTAGGGTTCACTTAGAACATTAATTCGCCGAATTTGCAGAGATGACCCTGATCTGAGGGTCAAATCATCTTGGGGGCTGGTCCACAGGCGGTCGGGAGGCCGACTTATGCAATTAATGCTCCGTATTATCAGATGCGCGGGTTTTTTTGTTGACAGGCGCACCTCAGGGCGCGCATGCGCTAGTAACACGTTTTTGTCCCGCGCATATGCGCGCGCACCAAGTTGCTATAAAGTGCCCTTCAATTTTTGGTTACTTTGTATAGTTTTTGACCCTTCTGGAATGCTGTGAACTTAATTCAGTGCTATGAATGACTTCATTGTTGTTTTGATGATGTGGAGTTCTTGTCGCCATGTGCAGACGAATTTTCAGTGATAACAGATGCCCCCTGATGGATGAGATTAGGAGCATACGTATAGCCGAAATCCATCAATGTTTCTTCTACTGAGACTTTTGTTGTAAGGAAAAGCAATAGTGGGACCCTTCGGAGCGATCCGTTGGAGGAAAAAGGAACCCGTATCTCGACCTTCTGAGAGACGTGCATGAAAAAAATATACAACTGTGTACAAACGAGGCGGGCATGCCCCATGCTCGTGTGATGTAACTCT
>ML847949.1:20098-34180 GCA_009831015.1 Picea engelmannii | reverse complement strand
GAAATTTGATAAGCCATTCATGTTCCATAAGTGGTAAGTTAAACATTGGAGGTTTGTGATCTTTTAATCGTATATTTTTACAATATGGAACTTGGGCTTGTTGAAAGGTTATGAAATAAAAATTATAATTTGAGTGGAGTTGATTTTTTATTTTTATAATGTGGGTGGAGTTGAATATTTTGTTTTAATTATAATTTATTATTATTATTATTAATCTTTAAAATCTTATTATTAAAATTAATAAAAACCAAAATAAAATAAAAAATTATTAAATTTTCCAAAATTCATATAGAACTGACTTTACTTTAGTAAAGGATTACTTAACCAAATCATTATATCATAGAATATATTTATTCTATATGCACAAAGTAGACTAGGGAATGTGATTTTCTTATATAAACTTTGTATAGAGATAAATCATCGAAAGAAGTCTATCAAAGAGATAAAAATAAAAAAATAAAAACTGAAATCCAAAAGTTAAATATATTTTAATACGAATCTCCATAGGGTTGCCTCAAAGCAAACCAACAAAGCTTGAAACATCGACAAATATCCCTATTGCTTCCTTTGAGAGAAGTGACATGGATATGGATCGAATCATGTTAAAGAGTCAACACCTCATGGGAGAAAGGGAAGCATTTTAATTAGGGTTATAAGAACTTTCAAATTAGTTAAAAGAATGGAAAAAAAAAAATTATTAATTTATATATATATATATATATATATATATATATAATAATTAAATTGAAATGTAATTTTGATTTATCTTAATTTATAATTATATATTTAAATTTAAATAAAATATTAAAAAAATAATTTTAAATTTAATTTTATAAGTATCATAGTGAAATATAAAAAAAAATTAGTAAAATTCTTTGTTAAAAATAATAGAAAATAAGTAACAAATCATTCTTAATTTAAGAAAATTTTAGAAAATATGAATCATTCTTAATTTAAGAAGATATGAATGAATGAAAAGTATAAAAAGTATTAAATTATAGTTTTAATAATATTAATGTTGATGGTGTCATCATTGTTTATTGGGATTAATTTTAGTTTATTAAATCTTTAAAAAGATTGTTTTTATTAAATCATGTTGTTTTTTAAATTTAGTAATTTAGTAGTAAGATTATTGAGTTCATTTTGGTTTTCATAGATTAGTATATTACAAATATTTGTAATGTGAAACATATTTTTAAATATGAAAATTTAATATTTGTGTAAGCTAATCACTCCAATATAAAAATGTTTTTTGTAATCTACTTTTTGATAATTACAAATTTTATAATTTTTTTCTTCTTAAGGTGTTTCTTAAGGTGTTTAAGGTTTTGTTCATCCCCCAATTTCATTATGAAGTTTTAAAAGGAGGTTGTTTTTATTTAGCAATATTTATTGTTTTCTTAGTGCTAGTAATAGTAGAGAGATAATTTTGATCTTCTAACTTAGATTTAATGGTCTCCTTGTACTAAATAACTTTGTGTAATTCTCAATCTCATGGCAACACCATAATTTCTCTTTAAAGTTAGTTGCAATAACAATATTAATGTGTTGATATTTTGAAGGTCATCCTCTTCCTTTATTTTCCAAAGATGTAGCCTCTCTAGGCCACCCTCTCTTTAGCCTTGAATGTCTTTCACTAACGTTTTTCATTGTGAGAGGGAGCTTGTCTTTCTTCATGTTAGCCAACTTATGCTTCTACAATAATTACTTTACCACAACTTTACTCTCCATGGCTGAGAGACCAACCTCTAAAAGAAGAATACATTATGACATGTTCCTTTTAATTTTAAGATTGTTAATTATAAAATGCTTCTAGAGTTGCTCAATCTTCCTATATGTATTCCTATAGATACTTCACCCCCAAACTCTACATCCATACAAAATCATTGGGATAACAAGCATGTTAATAAGGAACTATTTTTTTCACCTAGACCTAGAACTCAATGTCTTTGCAATTATTTTTGAAACCAAAGTAAGCTTTCCAACCTCTAGTAATCCTTTTTTCAACACTATAATTCCAATTTAACTTATAATGGATGTCAATTCCAAGATACTTATAAGAAGAAAATTCTTCCAATTTGTGGTTATCATAAACAAAATTAGGGTATGTGACACCCCTAGACTGAATTATTAGTAACTTTGTTTTTGTAGTGTTCACAAACATCCTAGATCTAGTGCACAAGTCTTTTAGTATTTTAAGTTGCTTTTCAAAGTCAAAAGGGCTCATTGCTAAAAAAAAAAATGATGGCATCCACGTAAAGGAGGAGGAGGAGGATAACTAGTGCTGCAAGATTAGTGTTTGTACACTGTAGATCCTTTAAACATTCTTATAAATCGTCTATTTAAATTTTGAAAACAATTAGGGACAAATGACAACCTTGCTTAACCCCTATATTATAATTAATTTATTCTCCCCAACTCTTGTTTATTCTAAATTTGTTAATGATCTCTCATTCAAACTTATTATTGCAACTCTCAACTCAAAACTCAAAGTGTTCCCCGATATCTTCTAGCTTCTTCCATAGGGTATTAAATTATATGAAAATATTTTTAAAGTCAACAACCCATCGAAGATTCTATTGTTTGATCCAACTCTCTTCAGTTATATTCCTTAAGTAATTAAATAATCTAGAGTCTAGTGGTAACTTCGGAAATCACTCTACCCCTCAAGTATGTTATCATGAGTTTTAGGTATAGGTTTTTTTTTTTAATTATATCATACAACAATTGGAAAACCAAATTGCACACTCAAATCTATATATTTTTATTACTCAATCAAACAGATATTTATACATGAAATTTTCCCTCAACAACATAACAAACTCACGAGGGAATATCTCAACCACACACACATAAATAGGATCTGATAGTTGGAGAAGATATCTCACAACTAACTAGATCTAACAAATCCATACCTATCTATGTAAGCATTAATTCTAACACCCTCTCTTAATGCTTACATCACAAATAACAATATTGAAATTATATAAAAATATTATTGGAACTTTGACCTATGTCTAGTCTGGTCTTCATCAACATTTCTACCCACTCTAAAATCTCATAGACTATGCTCTTTCTCAACCATCAACTTCGAGCTACCACTTGATCCATTTAAGATACAATTGCTTCTGACCATCAATGACGTATTTGTAGAACTGACGATTCTCAACTACCCTGAAAAATAGTCTCGATACTGAATCACTCTATGAATGTACTTCCATCTATGAAAATACAAAGAACTATATATTTCAACAGTTATATAGGAAAGTGGTTTAGATATTGAATGTATATAGCAATCAATCATACAACTTGACCTTTTTTTCACATACACACAAACACATAAAGATAACATGTAATTGTTGTTCTTGGAGCACCGAAGTACAACAAGAAACACCAGCTTATAATAGACTGTAGACATAATCAAATCAATGATATGTTCTTGTGGCACCGAAGAACTCAAGAACTACAATATTGAATCATGTCACTCTATTCTAATATTGGTTCTTCATAATATAATTTTACAAACAAAATAAAAAAATATAATACATTAACAAAATTTCTAAAATCTTAATATAATTATGCCACTAAAGAGAGATCCTCAATCGATCTTCGAACAACTCTCAAATTCAAACAATGAAACCCCCTCATGTAGTGAACATATCTATGTGGAAACCAATGAAGAGATCACCATTTCATGTAGGATCTACCGCTAGATCTAAAAATAAATCAAAGCATAGGCTAGCACTTTGTTGCAATGTTCGTTACCATATGATCTTCGGATATTAAAGTAAGTTGAAGGATAAGCTAGCACTTTGTTGCAATGATCGTTACCATATGATATCAAAAAATAATCGGATTCAAAAGACTCTTATAAACCACAATGGCAATCTGTGATATTACACACATTTTTAATCTTCGATTATAATACATGAGTGTGAGGCGTTAACAATGATTTCTAACAGCATTGGCTAAATAATAAATGGTGATTTCTCACACCTCGTTGGTACAGATGACAGATGGATTCTCGCTATAAGTTGAGCCATTGATTGTAAATGTAATGACGCAAGCCCCAATTCCTTTTGATCACGTGGGTAAGTGGCAACAACCAAGAGGGGAATGGCTCTTTTCCATAAAATTTAATTTTACAGTACTTAAAAACTAAGAAATTTACTCTAGCAAACATTAAAACTCACAAGTTGAAGGTTTTTATAGCTCTGCAACTTTTCCCAGCTCTCCTACTTGCAACTCTGATCTAGCAATGGTGACCTCCACTCAAGGATGAGTTGCCCCCTCCTTTCATAACGTGGTGGTCGACAGTAGCTTCCCATCTCCCCAACCAACTTCCACTCCTATGACTCCTAACTCTCCCAGCCCAATGGAAACTGAATTACCAAAGGAGGCTCTAAATAGCTCAGAGACTCCCTCCACCAAGAACCAATTTCTCCCAAATGAGGGGAAAAAACGTTCATCGACTTGCATCTCGCAATCAAAGGAAATCCCTCATTGTGAAATTATGTCCCCCATTCTTGGTCAGAACATACAATACATGCAACACCATGCCCTGATCTACAAATTCATGGGCCTCTGGCCATTGGAGAAAGTGCTCATGTGGTGGATGAAAACTAGATGCAAGCCAAAAGATGATGTCACCCTCAAACTTGGCTCCAAAGGTTTCTTTACGACAATATTTAACCAAGTTGAGGGCCGAGAACGAGTCTTTAAAGAAGGCACATACTTCTTTAACTCAATCAGACTCTACATATGCATATGGAAAGAAAATTGTATCCCAAAAAAGGAGGATTTCACAGTGGCTCCAGTCTAGATTAGGCTCTATTCGCTTCCACGAGAGTATTGGCACCCGAAAATCCTAGAAGGCGTAGGCAATACTCTGAGATCCTTTTTTCGGGTAGCATATTCCACCCTTCAAGGATGGTATACTTCCTATGCTCATATTCGTGTCTACCTGAATGTTTATAAAGCTCTGCCAACCTCAATTTTCCTTAAATACAAGGACAATGATTGGAACCAAATGCTTGAGTATGAGCACATTCTGTTTCGGTGCAGAAAATGTCATGCTCATGGGAACCTTTTCAAGGACTTCCCTCTGAAAAAGATATTGGATCAACCCAAATCCAAAACCAACAAGGACGAGGAAGGTTTCGAGAAATCCCGAGCTAAACGCAAGGCCCAAAATAAAATCCCTACCCAGCCAAACCCCAAAGGCCCCCGCACAAGAAAAAACTTGGAGTCGCTAGAAAATATCTCTGAGCAAGAAAAATCCAATCCCAACCCCACTCTCAAGATCCACCCAAACTCATCGCCCTGTCAAGAAAAGAACCCTATCACCCCTCAGTCCCCCATTCCCCCAATTCCATCTCCTCTTCCTTAGGATCAGGATGCCACCATGACTCCAATCGAGTCTTCAAAGATAGATCTAGAAGACATGGATCTTGAGGATCTAGATCTGCAAAGCATATCAACTGCATGCGAAAGGAAAGGAGAAAATTTAATTCCAGAATGACAAATCAAGCTCCTGCAAAGTGCTCTCATAAAATCAAGAAACAAAGAGAAAGGAACAACATCACAAAAAGGTAAGCACTCTTCCTCTTCCTCTTTAGGAATAAAAAATTCTACAAGCAAAGAACCAATCAAGGTTCCAAAAGATGACAAGAAATGAGGAAGACCCTCCAACAAGCAATTATTACAATAATTAGGTGAACTTATCCTAAATTATGGTAGAATCAAGAGCATGGCGGAGATATTTTCCTCCCACACCCAACCCTCTCAATGATAATAAACTCATGGAATGTGTGAGTCCTCAATGGCCTAAGTAAACAAAGAAGTTTGAAGACCTTAATCTCTGCTGAAAAACCCTTAATGATAATGATCCAAGAAACAAAATGTAACTCCACAACCCTAGAAAAAATAAAGTGTTGGAAAGGATTCCACGTCGTAGTGGTAGGTATCAAGGGGGATTCACGCGAATTAGCCATCCTCTGGAACCTTTATGATATCTCCATTTCTCACTTATTCACTACCCGTCGTTCAATCTCTGCCAAATTCCAACCAATAGGATCATACCAAAGTGGCTACATTACAAATGTCTATGGACCTCAAGCTGCCCAAGATAAAATATATTTCCTTCACTCCTTGCACCTCCTAAGCCCCCTCATCAAAGATCAGCCTTAGCTTCTAGGTGGAGACTTCAATATCATAACTTCCCTCTCCGAAAAATGTGAAGGTCTCAATCGCCTTGATCTTGATTCTGCAAGTTTCAAAGAAACCATCAACGACCTAAACTTAGTGGACTGGGAAACCACCAATGGAATCTTCACCTCGAATAATCATTGCACAGGTCTGCACCAAATAGCCTCTCATTTGGATCATTTTCTCATCTCGGAATCCATTACGCTAAAAAATTATGCGATTGAAGCCTCAATTCTACCCTATCATGGCTCTGGTAATTGGCCCATTTACCTCCACATTGGCATCCAAGCCAGCCTGAAAAACCGCCCCTTCCACTTCGAATCCTTTTGGCTAACACATCCTTATTTTCACTCAAAATTTCCCTCTTAGTGGTAGGCGACAATTATCAATTATGGCTCCCCAATGTACAGATTCCAGCAACACTTGAAGAACCTGAAACAACAAACAAAGTCTTGGAATAAAACATAATTTGACAACATCTTCAAATCCAAAAATCAACTTCAAGATCAAATGCAAAAAATTCAACAACTGATGATTACAAACGGTCGCTCCCAAGAGCTAGTAGATGAAGAATCCACTCTCCTGACTCAAATCTTAACCAGAGAAAAGAAGAAAGAAATTATTTGGCACTAGAAATCAATAGTCCTCTAGCTAAAATAAGGCGAAAGAAATTCAAATTTATTTCACAACTCGATGATCCAAGGAAGACATCAAAACAAAATCACCTCCTTGAGAGACAATCAAGGGAACAAAGTCAACAACCATCAAGATATCCAATCTGAACTAATGCAATATTACATTTCCCTAATGCATGAACCCCAACAATATAGGAATGAAGCAATCAAAAAAATCACTGAGCACATTCCCAAAATTCTTAATGAAGAACATAATGAATCCCTGATGAGACAAATTACCATGGTAGAGGAAGAACAAGCCAATTGGGAAATTCCCAAAGGAAAGTCCCCAAGCCCAGATGGATTCACAGTGGACTTCTATCAAGCTTTTTGGTCGGTAATAAAGAACAAAGTCTTGGAAGTGGTTGAAGACTCCCGCAAATTTCAAAAATTTCTCCCTGCTCTCAATGCCACCTTTCTCACCCTCATTCTGAAAGAAGAGAAAGTGGAAAACCCCAAAAAATTCTACTCGATAGCCCTTTGTAATGTCATTTATAATCTCATCTCCAAAATCATTGCCAACAGACTTAAACCCCTCCTCCCCTCCCTAATTTCTTTTGAGCAAACGGGTTATGTAGAAGGAAGAAAAATCTTGCACAACATCATCTTAACTCGTGATCTTCTCCACTCCCTCCACACCTCCAAGAAACTAGGTATGCTCATAAATCTAGATCTATCCAAAGCCTTTGACAACCTGAGCTGAATCTACATCTATAGTATCCTGGAATCCTTTGGCTTCGACAAGAACTTGATGAATTGGATAAAAATTTTGATCTCCATGACCTTCTTCTCAATACTTGTCAATGACTCTCCCTCCCTGATCTTCTCCCCCACCTGTGGCATTCATCAGGGAGACCCTCTCTCACCCTTCCTCTTCATTTTGATGGCAGAAGGCTTAGGCAGGGCCATCAAGGAAGAAGTGGAGCAAGGAAATTGGAAGGGACTCTCTCTTCATGGGGAAGAAAAACCTATCACACACCAACAATTTGTGGATAACACTATGCTAATGGCTACTCCAACAGTTAAAGAGGCCCTTAAAATCAAGCAAGTTCTACAAGAATTTTCAGATGCTTCAGGCATGTGCATCAACAAAGAAAAATCCCAACTTTTCTTCTTCAATACCCCTCAGCCTATTCAGTGTCACCTAACATGAATTTTAGGCTACCAATGATGTAAGATTCCATCCAAGTACCTAGGATTTCCCCTGACTAAAAATTCCCTAAAAGCAAAAGCTTGGGACGACCTCCTAGAAAACATGGCAAAAAAAATTGGATAATTGGTCCTTTTAATATCTTAGCACAACAATCATACTCATCCTCATCAAATTGGTCCTCCAAGCCATGCACATCTACCATTTCTCAGTGATAGATGCCCTGAAATTCATCTACAAAGTCATTCAAAACCTTCACCACTCCTTCCTTTGGGGAAGCACCAAAAATAAAAAGAAATGGGCCTTAGTGGCTGTTAAGAACCAAATATCACTATAGCATAGAAAAACCTCAGAATAAATACTCACCACCTTGAAAAAGAGAGAAATTCAGATAATAAGCCTCTTTGAGGGGGCAACCTCCTTATACACCACATAAATGTCCAAATACAAGATGATTCCAAATGAAAATGTCTCCTTGGTATATATAGGAGACTAGGAGGTACAATTACAACTAATGGACCCAAGCCGACATAAATAAAGTAACATTACTAATGTAATATGCCCCAATTAAGGGGTAATGTGCCACTATTTAGGGCTTAACATGCCCCTCCCCTTGAGACAAGTGTTATCTGCAATGCTTGAGTAACTTTGGATGCTTCTGTATAAAAGACTCATCTTCCCAAGTGGAATCTTCAGCCGGTAGCTTCATCCATTTAATGAGATACTCTGAAATGGATCTATTCCTTAGCTGGCGAATTCTTATGTCAGTGATGGCTTCAGGGTCCAATATGATTTTTCCTTCCTCGTCAAGTTCTGGAAATATAGTTTGAGCTGGGATCTTGTCACCTATAACCTTCTTTAAGCATGAAACATGGAAAACCAAGTGTACTCGTCAAGATGCAGGAAACTCCAATTTGTATGCCATAGTACCAATATTTTGCAACACCTTTTAAGGGCCATAGTACTTTGGTGATAATTTATTATTCTTCTTGGCTTTTGAGGGACATATGTTTGTATGGTTGTAGTCTTAAAAATACCCAATCTCCTACTTCAAAACTTCTTTTACTACGATGTTGATTTACTTGTTGTTTCATGTGATTTTGTGCCATGGTCAAGTTGTCCTTTAAGATTTGGAGAACTTGTTTTGATGCTCAATGTGATCTTCCACTGCTTGAACCTTAGATTTTTATTTTAGAGAAGAAGTGATAAAAGGAGGGTGGTATCCATAGAGTACCATAAATGGTTTCATTTTTGTTTCAGTATGAAAGGAAGTGTTATACCACCATTCTACCAAGGGTAACCATTTGAACCATTGTGTTTGTTTATCAGAGAAAAATCAACGAAGTTAGCCTTCCAGACATTTGTTCACTATCTCGGTTTGTCCATTAGATTGAGGATGATAGGATGAACTATGAGCCAATTAAGTACCCAAACAAGAAAATAATTATGTCCAAAAATGTCCAGTGAAGATGGGATCTCCATCACTTACAATAATCGTTGGGATTCCATGTAGCTTTTGAACTGTCTCCATGAATGTGGTGGAAACTATACTGGATTTGAAGGGATGAGAGAGTGCACAAAAGTGTGCGTACTTGGTCAATCTATCAACAATCACCATGAAGACACTCTTTCCTTTAGACTTTGGTAACCCTGTGATGAAATCCATGGAAACCTCCTCCCAACGGTGACTTGGGATGGCTAATGGTTGTAAAAGACCTGGGGTCTTAATTGTTTCCACCTTATTTTGTTGGCAAACCAAACATTCTGCCATAAACCTTTGAACATCAATTTTAAGGTCATCCCAAAAAAAATCCTTCTTGACCCTATGGTAGGTTTTCAAAAATCCCGAGTGCCCTCCTACCAAAGAGGTGTGCAATTCCAATAGTACCTTTTGTTTGAGTTGGGATTTATTACATAAATATAAGCGATCTTTGTACCATAGTGAATCATTTTTCCATGTAAATGTATCTGATGCACTGGAATCCTGCTGCAACCTTTGAATGAGAGTCCACACATTTTTGTCATTCTTCCATTGATCCCTTGCTTCTATTATCTAATCGGGTTGGATGATCAAGATAGCACAAAGAAAGGCCTCAACATCTTCATCTTTTCTTGAGAGTGCATCTACCACAACATTTTTCTTCCCTTTTTTATAGATGATTTCAAAATCATAACCCAATATCTTGGTCACCCATTTTTGTTGTTCATCTAAAGACAGTCTTTGTTCCAAGAAGTATTTAAGACTATCATGATCTGTTTTGACCTTGAAGTGCCTACCTATTAGGTAAGGGCGCCATTTCTGCAATGCATGTAGTATTTCCATCATTTCCTTCTCATAAATGGGTTTGTGTAAGTCCTTTCCCTTGAGTGGCCGACTTTCAAAAGCCAGGGGTCTTCCTTCTTTCATTAGGACACCACCAATGCCATTTCCCGAGGCATCACATTCCACAATAAAGGTTTTTGTTAAGTCTAGTGTGGTCAAGACATGAGCTTTGCACATCACCTCTTTAAGTTGTTCAAAAGCTTTAGTTTCCTTTGGAGTCCATGAAAATGAATCCTTCTTAGTTAATGTCGATAAAGGTGCTACTATTCTCCCATAGTTCCGAACAAACTTGTGGTAGTAACCTGTCAAACCCAAAAATCCTCTAAGATTCTTCAATGTTTTGGGAATCGGCCAGTCCAGTATGGCCTTAATCTTGTTAGGGTCTACCTTGACACCTTCATGAGATACAATATGATCCAAATACTCTACCTCCTTCACCCCAAAGAAAAATTTGGACGGTTTGGCATATAGTTGTTGCTCCTTTAGTAGTTGTAGCACCTTGTCAACATGTCGCACGTGATCCTCCCAAGACTTTCTATAGATTAGTATATCATCAAAAAATACCAACACAAATTTTCGAAGGAAGGGATTGAAAATGGAATTCATCAATCCTTGGAATGTGGAAGGTGAATTTGTAAGGCCAAAAGGCATGACCAAAAATTCATAATGGCCTTCATGAGTTCAGAATGTTGTTTTTGGGATATCTTCTTCCTTCATTCTAATCTGATGATACCCTGAACGAAGATCCAACTTTGTGAAATAGAATGTTCCATGTAGTTCATCTAACAATTCATCAATGACGGGAATGGGAAACTTATCTTTAATAGTGATCTTGTTGAGCTCTCTATAATCTGGACACGTATGCCATGAGCCATATTTCTTGAATACCATTACCACCGGTGCAAAGTAAGAACTTTGGCTAGGTCTAATAATGCCAGCCTCTAATCTTTCTTCAACCATGCGCTCAATTTCACTCTTCTGGGCATAAGGGTATCTGTACGGCCTGATATTAGGAGGAACACTCCCGGGAATTAGGTGAATATCATGATCATGATTTCGAGTGGGTGGAAGACCTTTGGGAATATCTTCAAATACTTTGGAATGCTTATCAATGATCCCTTGGAGATCTAGGGGAATAGATGACTTAGATGTTTGAACATCTAGTGAGCATAGTTGTGCAATTACACCTTGATGCCCCTTTTTCAATAATTTTGTCATGCCATTAGAGCTTATCACCTTACCAAGTTTCCCTGTGATACCTCTTAACTCAATTTCTTCTCCTTCCAATGAAAATTTCATGAAAAGTTCTTGTAAATTAAAAGCCATTGTTCCTAATGATTATAACCATTGGATTCCTAGTACGACATCGACACCACCCATGGGTATAGCAATCATTGAACTATTCATTACATATCCCCCCATAGTAAGATTGATCTTATTGCATTTTTATGAGAAATTGATAGTTCCTCCATCTACAATCATTACTTGAAACTTTGGTGCTGGATATACAAAGCAATTGAGAGCTTTGGCTAATTTATAGTGAATTAAATTATGAGTAATACCATAATCAATTAGGACTATTAACTTTTTCTTTTTGATATATCCTTCGATCTTGAGAGTTTGAGGAGTGTTAATTCTAGCCAATGCATTACATGATATCGTGGGAGTCAACTCTTCAGAAGAAATTGCTTCTACGTTTTCATCTTGAGATGGTTCTTGTTCTTGTTCTTGTTTTTCTTCCTCTTCACAATCTATGTAGAGTAATTTCTTCTCACCACACGTATGTCCCTTACTGTAGTCGTTGTCACAATTAAAACATAAACCTTTTGCTTTTCTTTCCTTCAATTGTTGAAGTGTTTTAGAAGAAGGAGCATTATTCTCTCGATAGATGTTAGGAGTGGTCCTTCTAGTTGTCATAGCCATATTTTTACTTTCAACATTTCTTGCCACCCTAAATTCATTCTCCAATGATTTGGGTTCCCAAAGGCGAACCTCATGTTGAATGTTATCCCTTAAAGTTCCTATGAATACATCAATCAAGTGATCATCTGGAATATCTGTTACCTTTATATTCAATCTTTGGAAGTTCTCAATGTGCTCTATAACTGAACCCTTTTTCCTTAGTTTTATCAATTGGCTAAAAAAGGTATTACTCTATGTATCCTCATAGTGTGCTATCATTTCTTCCATGAAAATTTTCCAAGTGACGAGTGATTTGCGAGAACAAAGCCATCGATACCACACAAATTGATTGGGTTCTAAATATAAAGAAGCAATTCGTACCTTTTGTGTATGTAACACATCATGTAGATCAAAGAATTGCTCCATCTGAAGTATCCATGTGATTGGGTCCTTGCCATCAAACTTCCTCATATCGATCTTGGGAAAATGGTTGGTCTTCAACCCAAAGTTGGAGTTTCTCCATTCTTGATTCATCTTCCTTGTGTCCTCATCATGAATTTCATGGGATACATTTTCACTTTCAGGTGTCTTCTCTATTAGGAAATTTTTCAATCCTTCCATGATCTCCCTTTTTAAACCACCCATCATCCCGTGTAGTTCATCTTTTGTCACTATCTTCTTTTGTAAATCATTTATGTCCCTACACATTTATTCACCTTCATCAAGAGTCCAAGTAGGACTGTTTGGAGGCTTATTTGGTGTATAAGTTCCCTGTTTTGGTGGCATGTTGGAAAAGTATCACTTTTAAACCTTGATTTTGATGTGGTTCTACTACACAATCTTTCTTCTATTGTATCTCCAAAATTTCGACCCTTCTAGGTATGATTTTTTTTTTTTGTAGTTCTATGATATTTCTTCTCTGCAATGCGATAGGTCTGATCAAAATTGGATGTGCCAAGTGGAATTTATGGTAACTTCCCCATAACTTGCTTATTTTTAGACTTTCCAGGAGATCTCACTTGTATAGCATGCCCCACACAAAATAATTGATATAAAATTCTGAAAATTGTACCAAAAATACTAGAGACTGTCCACTATCCAATGCAACTGGTCTCACTCAATTTGGATACTCTAGGAATAATTTATGATTTTTTTACCCGTAACACCTTCTTGTGACTAGTCAATAGGACTAGTCATATACCCTATCTTCCACAGGGTGTATCTACAAATGAAAGATGACCCAGAAGATGATTTTTTATCACATATACTTTAATAATTTCTGTGAATATCCTGTCGATTTCAGAGTCTTAAACATTACATAAAAAAAATTATAGCGAAAATTCCGCGATGACTCAATTCAGGATGATTCCAGAACCCTATCTTACACAAGATGTATCTCTGAAAGTATAAGGCCTATGGAGTTGAAATTATAACCCAACAAACCTTGATCCGTCTACTAAATATCCTCCAAGGGGTTTTTTTCTGAAATGTTGTAGAAAACAAATTATAGAGAAAATTCCAAGGTGTCTCAGATGTAGTAGCGAAACCCCAAGACCTTGAGCTCTGATACCATATGTTAAGAACCAAATATCACTATAGCATAGAAAAACCTCAGAATAAGTACTCAACGCCTTGAAAAAGAGATAAATTTAGATAATAAGCCTCTTCGAGGGGGAAACCTCATTATACACCACATAAATGTCCAAATACAAGATGATTCCAAATGAAAATGTCTCCTTGGTATATATAGGAGACTAGGAGGTACAATTACAACTAATGGACCCAAACCCACATAAATAAAGTAACATTACTAATGTAATATGCCC
>WSFP011355956.1:0-34181 GCA_009831015.1 Picea engelmannii | reverse complement strand
GCCTTGAGTTAGCTTTAGTTGTTTACCAAATATTCCATAAGGAATATAAACCTGCATCTTTGTCATGTACCCAAATTATGTATCCATACATATTCTAGTTTTGTTAACTTACATCCATGATGTACTTAACCTACATCCATGATGTACTTAACCATATTCATAATCCTAAGCCTGTATGTAGTTGTCATAGGTATGTTTCACAGCCCACATACATCTTTACTTTTAAGATCAACCAACTCAGTATTGTTCAAAATCCTTCTAATGTGATCCTCAAAGGAATAATCATTTGCCTCTGATCATGAAAACAAAGAATCTTTGCTCATTTACCCTTTCATCTAATTATATTAGTATTCCCTGGGGAAATGGAATACATTCCTCTCAAGCTATTATTTGGAACAGAACTTTCATAACTCTTCAGAATGGAGTCAACCATGCATCCATAGTATTCATTTAATATGGACAAGATCAATTCTTTCTTTATATTTCACTCATCAGGGAAACCATATTGTTCCTATAACTATACTCTTACATCATACATGTGCATCACTTGCATGCTTAATATCATTCATAACTAACTGGTATTAATATAAGGTTTCATATTAGGAAGCTCCACGATTCATTAAACCCATGCACTCAAGCATAATTAAACACAACTAAGTATTTGTCATGCTACCTTATTGCTTGCACCTTTTCCATGTCATTCACACACATGGACATATCAGGCTTCTATATCCTTTTCCCAAGGATATTCCAATCATCCTTATGATCATGTATACCCATTCGTGTATATGTAGGTGCATATTCTGCACATTTTTACCTCATGCATTCACTTGATAATCTAATTTCATCATTAGTGTCCTTTAGTTTGATATTTCAGTCACTTACAAGACTAATCTCACAGTCATATGTCATATTGATATTGCCTTCTCTCATGCAAATAACCCACCAGGGTCACTTTCCTTTTTATGCTACAACATCTAGCAAGAAAACCTTCTTGCCTGAGCATCCATGGGGTTTTACCCATCTCACTTTTCCTCTTTCTGTGACTCGTTCATGACCCCAAGCAGGCCAAGTGTTGTAACCATGCTCCGATACCAATTTGAAACACACCCACAGTGGGGTGAAAAAAAAATCATTCTTATTAAAAGAACAAATACTCTATCCATGGTCTCTAATTTGAAAAGTCAGGGGAATAGCCCCCTTTTTCTTTGACGACCATCATATATGACCACGAGTTATGTCCAAGTGCCAATCACGTGATTGCGGGCATGGACAAGGGTGATTTGAGTCCAACCGTTTTCCTCCCCACAATTCACCATGTGTCCCGTTCTCAATACTATGGTTTCGATTGTGGCCGACCATCTAACTTTTAAATTATAAGCACTTTCTATCCTTGCAATTCAACGTGACCTTTGATCTAATTATCTTGACGACACTTCTGAACTGACGGCTCAGATCTACCCCTTTTTAAAATCAATGGACATGATTTGCTTCAATACTTTGACATTCAGAGTTTTCAACTCTTAAACCTTTCTTTCTCTACAGTGGACATCTCTCGGAGCGGAACATCTGCTGACACCTATCCCTTGCAAATGGGAAGTTATAATGAACTTCGGCTCTCCAGCCTTCGAGAGTTCTTGTTCAATAACCCCTCTTTCTTCCAAAGTTATTTCTCTCAGAGTGGCAGATCATTTTCCATGCATCCTCTCCAAATCAATGGCTCTGGTCCTCTTCGAGACTTTGACATTTTTCAACCAAGACCATATCAACAGCCTTCAACTCCCTTCTCGATCAATGGTCGAGACTCTATTTCAAGACTTCGATGCTTTCACCCTCTGATTTCATCTAGAGTATTATGTACCCAGAATTCTAGATCTGGTGCCATGCGTCCACCTCAAATCATCATCTCTCGTCCACTTTGGGACTTTTCAACCAAGACCAAATCAACGACCTTCAGCTCCCTTATCAATCAACAGTCAAGACTCTATTTCGATGATTTGGTTCTTTCACCCTCTTCTTTCATCCAGAGTATTCCATATCCAAAATTCTAGATCTAGCACCACACATCCACCTCAAATCGATGGCTCATGTCTGCTTCAAGACTTCGTCCTTCGAAGATCTCAGACCTCAAAATTATCCTCGCTCTATTTATTTTGGAATGTTATATCTTGAGTTCATGATATGATGGCATGTGTCCTCCTTCAGATCAATGTCTCCCAGTTGCTTCAATTGTTCAGGCTTCAGGAGTTTCAAAGTACTCACCAATGAAAACCTCTGGAATGCAATCCTTCTAGAGTGTCAGATCTCTGGACATGTGTCCCCCACTATCAATGGTCGAGATGAAATATGGCACTTTGGCCTTCAGGATTTCTCATCTCTTGCCACTAGATTTCCTATGGAGTGAATTTTCTTCGAAGTGGTAGATATTCTGACACCTATCCTCTGAGATCGACAGCTTAGGCGAACTCTGGCCTCCAGGCCTTTAGTAGTTCTCACTTCACACAATCCATTTTCCTCTGGAGCACTAAACCTATGAAGTGAAGGATCTAGTGCCACGTGTATCCTAGTGCCAATGGCAAGGATGGACTACAACACTTCGGAACTTCGAGAGGTTGACTCACTCCTCGACTGAAATCTCCAAGAGTTGGTTGGTGTCGAGCTGACCATGGCCTACATCTGATGGTCCTAATCTATCCATGTAGTCCCCATATCAACGGTTCACAACCTCCTCTCAGGGTCCCACTCTTTCGCCACACTTGGAAACACCATCACTCAACACGTGCATTCCCACGTGCTCTCGATATGATACCCTCATTCCCTTGATCGAATGGTCGAGAGGGGTCTCAAAGGATCGATAGATCCATGGTCTATGTTACTTAGCTACTTTTTTCTTGGAGATTTTTGGTGTTATTATGCCTCTATTATCTCGAAGCGATCAACGTCAGGATGAATACCTTAGATCTGATGGTTGGGATGTTTCCCGAGCATCCTCAGATATAAGGCCCATAGTTAACTTCAGGACTTCTAGACTTCGAGGGTTTTACCTCCCTTACAATGAACTCACTCAATTCGTTGAATTTGCGAAGTCCGAAGAACTCAAAGGGTTAACTCGCATGCTCTTTCCTGTATCCAATGGTCACAATAGACAATGGATCTTTCCGAGCAGATCTCGTTCATTCTTCTTCCAAAGAAAGGAACCTTCCCTTTCAATACTTTGACCTCACCACTCTTCCTGATCTTTGTTAGCTTTGAAAGGCTTAATATATTTGCACTCTTTCTCTTGAACTTAACACTTAGAAGGGTATTTTGCACACCCCTTGCACTCCCTCAACAAGTCTAGAACTTAAGGAGTTCTCAGTCTCTGCCCGCCTCACAGAGAGCCTGTGCATACATGAACTACCTCTCATGAGCTTAATAGAATCCATCCTCATGGAGACTTAGGGAAACTGGGAGTGTCGACGTGCACCCGAGAAAACTATGACCAAGGTCGACGAACTCACAGTCCACTTATTTTAACTTAAGACACCACAGGGCTCGAGCATTTACATGTACATATTAGACAATTCCATACTTTCTTAAATACACAATTTAAACAAGAATAAAGAGATATAGTATAACCATTAAGAAAACATGCACATCCCTGGGTCATTCACAGTATATCCAATTTTATTACATAGTTACAGCTCAATCTCACAAGGTATGAGAATACTTATCTATTACAGATTACATCCAAGTAACTGACTATGGGTGTGTGCCTTTCCACCCAGCCATAGGCTCAGAGGCATTCATTATTAGCACTCTGGCCACCCCCGTGCCAAGCCATGATATCACTAGGGAATTTACGACATCTCTCAAATAGACTCTCTTTGTCAGAGTGACCCTGGGAGGTTAATCAGATGCTTCCTCTGCATCAAGCTCATGTTTGGGTAATTCAAGTCATGTTATTTGCACTTCCTTTTTGGTCTGGGCATCTCCTTTACGAGTTGGAGATCTCATTTGGTCCTCTCTCTCTTGTTGTTTCTGTGTATGTATGTTATCTTCCTTCTTTTTTGAATTTTTTCGACCTATCATGTTCCTTCTGTTAGAAGGAATCTCAGGTCTACAGGTCTCTGTGGTACTTCGGGATGACATTCGGCAGCTAGACCATGATTTCATTCATGAGGGTGGTTGATAATTCAACCAATGGTCCTTTATTTATTAACTGGTTTATTTCCTCTAGAGATATCATGGGTCGTACTTCAAGGCTTCACCCCCCAACAGTCAGTTATGGGCAATTTAACAATAATACATTTACATCGTTCACATGCCTTAGCATGGTAATCATATTTAATGATTAATTACAAGATGGGGGAAACAGGGGTGTTACATATGAAATGGTATGTACTAGACCATACATTGCACATGCAATGGGAGTTTTGAGCAGGTATATGTGAAACCCATAGAAGGAGCATTGGACAACAGTAAAAAGGGTTTTCAGGTATTTGAGTGGCATTGCTAGCTATGGATTGTGCTACCAAGGAAGAGCAGGATTGGACAGAGTGTTGGACATACATGTCTGCATGGATGCAGACTACGATGGATATATGGATTGTAGGAGATCTACAAGAGGGTATGTGTTTAACCTGTTTGGTAGAGAAATCAGTTGCATGATCAAACGACAGGTTGTAGTGGCACTTTCAACTACATAAGTTGAATACATGGCATCCACTCATGCAAATAAGGAAGAAGTATGGTTACAAATATTGTGTTTATGTATTGGGTTGGTGCAACAAGATGCAAGGATAGATTGTGACAGTCAGAGTGCAATTTTTTTGGTGAAGAACCAGACTTATCATTCAAAGACAAAGCATATTGATATTCAATATCACTATGTGAGAGACATGGTTGAAGAAAATAAAGTATTGTTGATGGAGGACAATTTGAAGAATGTTGCAAATTCATTAACAAAATATGTGACCATTGATAAGTTATCCTTGTGTAGAGAATTGATGAGCATTGTTTCCTTGGATTGTTGACTATGTAACCCTGTAACCCACTGTATGTAAAGAAAACAACAAGTGGGATAATGTTGGGTATGTGTTATATTCTTTGCATGACTAGTATAAGTGTCCACTACATTGTGTTGGGCGTGTAGTCCCCTTTGAGGGTTTGGGGGAAACAATGATGATAAATTTGTTTTTCCTTGAGAAATGTGTCTCATTATTTCTTCGTTTTTCGTGTCACCTCGATTTTCATGTCCATTGTTGGGAGATTTTTTGGCACATGGTTGTTTCCAATGTTTTTCTATTTCCAGTTAAGGAATTAGGGTTGTTGACTAATCCAGGTCATTGGGTTAGGCTTTTGGATGTCGTTGGCTCCTATATGTATATTTTATTGTAAACAATGTATTACTATGAATGAATATAGAATATGTTGGTTTTCCTGGTTTGGGTTTCCAGGGGAAATATCTTTGTGTAATGTGTGTATTTTCCATTGTATCTTTTATGTTCTTTTATTGAAAATTTGTTTGTAGTAAAATATTGTACAAGGTTAAAATCTACAATCTAAAGTTGGTATATATTATGGTACATGATTGATGCATGTTATGCTCCATTTTTTGGTACACATTTGATGCATGGTATGGTACAGGTTTTGGTATAGCAGGTTGATGATACAACGACAACTACATGTTGATGGTATAGTGACAGTGATAGGTCAAATACAGGGATAGGTTGACATGTTACAGGTTGATGTGACAGAGGCAGTGACAATGGCAGTGACAGTGACAGTGGAAAAGGCAGTGACAGTGACATCGATAGTGATTGTGGTAGTGACAATTAGTATACATTCATATTTCAGGGTGGTAGGATGAGGCCAGGAAAGGGTTTTTTAGCCTCCTTCTGGTTGGTGCTAGAGAATACAGGGAGTTGGAGCTTCCTTCAGTATGGATCCTGAGAAATAGGGGGTTGTATCCTCCTTCTTGTTGGAGCCAAAGAATTCAGGGAATTGTAGCTTCCTTCGGGTTAGATCTTGTAAATAGGGGGTCGTAGACTCCTTCCATTTGTAGTTGGAGAATTGGGAATTTGGTGCTTCCAATGAATGTAATATTTCATATATAAGAAAGCATTCCATGGTTTTCTCTCATTTGGGTTTCCAGGTAAATTATGGTGTACTATGTATTTGATGTGATGCTTATGTTTATGTTTTCATGATACATTGATTATATACTACTGATTAATTTTAATTTTATGTACTATGGTTAAAATTTATAAAATTACTAATATTGATTCATCCCCCCTCTAAATATTCCAACAATTGGTATCAGAGAAGGCCCTTCAAGAGACAGTCTAATCACTAGAAAAAGATCATGGAATATGCTAAGATTGGAGTACCATAGTTTGAGGGTCGAAACATATGTGCATGAACAAGGATTTGATGTATGGAGATCAATAGTTGATGGATACAATGAACCAGCCAGTCCTCCAACAGACAAGGATGGAAAGAAACTTGAAGAGAACAATTCAAGGGCCAAAAATGTCATTCTGAATGGTGAAGGTGATTCCAAAGTCAAGGGAGCCAAAATTAAAACCTTGAGAGACAATTTTGAACAATTGAAGATGAAGGAAGATGAAGACATTTGTAATACCCTAGTTTTGAGTCCCCATATGAAATAATATATTTTTTTTATTTGAGGAAATTCTGGAGTTCCCAAACAATTAAAGAGGCCAATGTGCCTAGAAAATGTAATGATATGATCATTATTAATAATAAAATACATTTTTAGTTGCATGATGGACAAGGACAATAGTTATAGGGGGATATGATTCCACGAGACAAGGGTCTTAAGGGGCTAAGTAATTTTATGATATTTTATTTACCCATAATTGTTTTAATGAGGAGAAGTAGTTACATGAGCTTCTTGGGGAAGGACATGTGGTTCTTGATTGCAAGTAAATATGTAAACCCATATTTTGGGTTGTTTTTTGGGTTCTTCTTCACTCACCCTGTTCATTCATTATTCTTTGGTTCACACTCTCCATTCCATTCAATTTTTCACTCATTCATTATTGTTGTTGGAATGGGAACATGGGGGATAATTATTGAGGAGGACGCCATTGTTTGTTGGTTTTAGCAGTGACTGATGTTTTCTAGCCATGAATTAATGCATGCATTCATAAGAGGCATTGGCATGTATTAAATTTTATTCACAACTGTGAATCTTCAGAGTCCCAACATCTGGTCAAGAAAATCCATGCATTAACCATGAATTAACATATACCATAATATCAAGGAGGAACTTCGGGTGAATTCTTGACCATCTGATCTAGTATAGTGGAAGGATGGTGTACAAACTTCAATAGGTATGACTCCGAGGGAGTTGAAAAACTTGAGAATTTTAATATCTCGGAGTCCCGAAGTAACAAAATCATGAATACCTTCAATATAATATCCATTCGAGAGTGATGTGATCCATTAGATTAGGAGTGGAAGGATAGAGTAAGTTTTGGGACTACGGAACTTCACCACTTCGACGATTACTGGAGACTAGGAAAATTTGTGAATTTTAGAAGCTGGGAAGTGTTGAAGCCACGAAGTAAAAAGCCTAAGTTGTGAAATCATGCAATCCATCAGATCTGGAGAAAAGGAACGTGGATCATAAATTTGGTTGATGACATGTATTATTCCATGTGGTAAGGGTGCCATATGGGGACACGTGTCACGTGAATTTAGTGCCTTTTGGACCCTGACATGTCCATTCCTGAGTGACACATGGCACATATACCATGGGTACATGTCACCATAGGTGGCATCAACATGCCATGTCATCTCTGGAATTATGGTCTTTGGGAATGTCCATATTATTCTATCATCAAAAGTGTCAGAGTCCTAGAGTAACAAAACCATACATAACATCGATCTAAGATCCCTTAGGGACTTTTATTGACCGTTAGATCAAGCAGTGTAAGGATGGTGTAAGTACCTCAACAAGTATAACTTCGGGGGAGTTGAACAACTAGATATTTGTAATATCTCGGAGTCTCTAAGTGTCGAAGTCCAGAAATAAATAAGAATCATCCATATCAACACCTGATTAAGTCATGATCATTGATTTTGTTGAAACCTCCAGATGATCCAGGATCGTCCAGTAAACATGGGATTAAATATAAACCATCTCATCTACTAGTGAACATAGTGTACCTATTTTGACGAAGCTTACTCCAGAAGAAAAACAACAAAGCACGAAGTGTCGAAATCCTGAGAATCATAGGTCAAGATCAGGTAGAATCCTTCCTAGTCATTCGATCAATAAGTGGGAGGACAAAGTAAGAGGGAATTTTAACCAGCAAATACCAGTCGCGTACACTTTATGACCACTTTAACAGGTCAAAATCCAGAAGAATTGGAAGATAGAAAAGGGAGAATAGCCCGAAGATTGAATTCTAAAGGACCTGGTTTCAGCGTCAGTCACATGATAAGGAAAAAGGTTGTTGATTAGAGGTGCGAAGGGACAGAAGTAAATAATCCCACTAACATTTTCAAACGAGGTCTTGTGTAGAGGGATAGGGATCCTTCGATCATGACAAATAAGCCAAAGGTCAAAATATCAGTGTTGGTAATGCAGAGACAGAATCAAATGGGCACAAGAGAAGAGGGGAATAAGAAACCTTAATAGAGACTATAAGAATCCTGAAAATAGAAGTGCAAAGTTACAATGCAAACAATGAGAGGTTGATGAAAGAACAAAATCAGATAAATGCTCAAGTATTGCAAAGCCTAAATCAGTTGCATGGGCACGCAAGGAATGGATGGTATTTAAGGAAGGAGGGAGAAGAAAGATATCATGAAAGAAGGGGTAACTACATAATAACATTCAAGAAGCTCCTACAAAACTCATAAACATCACTCCCCGCCTTACTCAATAAGGAAATTTTATAAATCTGAAGACTCCATAAGCGATCCAAAAGTGTCTCTTGTTAGGCATTATTGGCATAGCGATAGACCCAAAGTTCAACGCTTCAACCCCGCACCAACAAAACCTTAACTACTGGCCCTTTTGGAAACACCTACGAAGTAGATGAAGTCTCACCTGAGGTAGAGGCAGGGGTGGTTGCAGGACTCCAGTGTCTGCAACCTTAGCTGTGACATAGATCTGTGATTACAATACTCTAACAAAGCACTTAGAAGTTAACATTCGTTAGTAATTAACCCTTATTCACATTGCAAATCCAAACCCTAATTATAGAGCAGCGCAGTATTCAACAAGATCCAACACATTTGAGCACTAAGAACATCACAATAGATCATATCTGGTACTTATTTACATCACCAATCACTAAGTTATCGTATCAGATACATCTAGACATGCATTACTACACTAAGAATAAATCATATGAACAATAAAACAACCATAATGCACAAAGAAACCACAACACGTGATATACGTGGTTCACCCCCAACCTGGGGCTATGTCCACCAACTCTTCTTCTATTTATTGTTTTTTGTCAATCATCTACATGCATAGGGCCACATGATCCTACTTCGCATAGGATAGGATATTTGCACGCACTCCACCAGATCCTCCTTCCCTGATCTAGGTTACAACACAAATCCTTTACACAGTCACTTTCACTAAGCCTTGTAAATCCTCACACAGTATGAACAAAGCATTTACAACTATCACTTTCACTTAGCACAAAATTACACATATGCACATATTGTCTCTTATTACATCACCTAGACATCTATTTATACATTACAAAAGAGTCCTAAGCATGGGTAAACCCATGGGTCGACATCCCCATACCCATTACATAATCCCAAAACACAAAAATCCCTAAACAAGGGGTTGAGATCCTACGATCTCCACTTCAAATTGCGCTCCACCTTCGACAGCCTGTCAAAGTCCTAAAAAGGGGTCAAAAGTGACCAAGGATATTCAAAACCTAGTCAAGGGACAACATGCCCCCAACACTCACCTGTGACTCATCCCGAGTCACTCTGATCTAGGTAGTTTTGCCTCAAAACCCTTGAGTCTAGCTCGAGCTGCTTCGACGTGATTCTTCGCCAAGGCCTCCTTCTCGGTGAAATATTGAATAAATGCCTCGTTCATAGGTCCTTACGAGCATTGTTATACTAAAGTGACTACTTTTTCCATCTTTGAACCTCAGCCTTAAATCTCCTCAAACAGTTGGAAAGTTTCATCCTGGACTGGTTGGAGCCTCTAAGTCACTTACATGACTTTTCTCTGTATGGTATGGACCTGTTGCTGACTAGTGCGTTGTTCCTGGGATATTTTCATTCTCTCAACTGCTGACAGGAGCTTCAACTGCGCCTGTACTGTTGCCGCTTGTTTCTTTTCCTCTTGTAGCTATGACTCTAGTGTCTTCAGTTTAGGGTCCTCAGTAAGTCGCCCATAAGTCTGCACACTTCTACTGCTAAGTTTTTTACATTCCAAAGCTAATGCTCTGATCCTCTCGAATGCACTCTAGGCAGTGGATTCTCTTTGGTCTCACACATCCTGTGGCGTACCAGGTACTGTTTGTAGCTATAGATATGCTATTCTCTGTTGAAGTTGTTGGATGGCTTCACCAAGATTTGCTACTTTATGCTCCATTGGGTCTTCCTCCTTTTGCTCTAATCCCTTCACAAAGAAAAGTGCTATGTTGAATGCTTATTTTACTCCAACCTTCTCTACGAGCACTTGTTCTTTCTCTTTCTGGATATGCGCTCTCTCCTCTTCAAAATTTGTTTGTAGGTCATCCTTTTCCTGCTGGGCAACTCGGCGTTGCTCTATCACTTCCTCTTATGATTTCTTCAGGGCCACTGTGGCCTGTTTTGTTTCTTCCTATGCATGAATAAAGCGATATTTGGTTGCATAGACTAGTCTATGGAGTTGGGTAGGCTCATCTCCCAGCTCTGTTTCTTTTGATGGCGGGGGCGCAGTGGACACTGCACGGCTGGAGTGAAGGGATTGTTGTACCCCTCACAGGTTTTCTTCAATTATTTCATACATGGCTCTTATTTAGCTTCATTTATCTAAAAAATATCTTCCGAGGAATTCAATACAACTGCGATGATGAATTCTAAGTCATCGAGCATGACCACATTCTACAGCTTGGTCTTACTAGCTTTTGAATTCTTCTGCAATGTCGGTTTCATTGGAGAATCCTTTCTTTTGTTAGATGGATCTGCGTCATCAGGGGGGTTCTGTGGTTGTGTTACTTCGCCTTGCTTTTGTTGATCTTATTTTCCATTGTTGTCTTCTTTGTATACTTCATCATCACCTCCTCCACTAGATTATTCTGAAGAAGTCTCTTCGAATGCACTGTTCAACTTCTGTACCTCTTATGTTTTCTTCCTTATGCTACTTCTAGGTGTAGCGTACCCTTCGCGAGTGACCACCGGGCTTCCCATTAGTTCGGGGTAGGAAAGTTCTGCAGGGTCAACCAGGATAAGTATATTTGTATGCCATTACTTAGTTATTTCCTCTAGGTCCTCCTTTATGAGTTTGTAGTAACTTTGTAGTACTTATTTGTGTTCGTCTCCACGTGTAGTAATATAGATAAAATGTCTATCTACATGGAATTTCACAAATGTCTTGAACCTGTGCAGGGTGTTCGAAATCATATGAGGGATAGACTTAATACCCCTCTTTAACTGCAGGTAGTAGGTGTGGAACATCATGTTTCACTGCCATTATTTTCCCATATCACTCGAATACCAGAGTGTGGTGAACTTCGTGGCTAGGGGTTCAAATGGCTCTATTTCAGGGAAGGTCTCACCTTCCAACATCTCCCAAGATATGAATGCAATGAGGATCAGAAACCAACTAAAGTGGAACTCATAGCCCTGATCCTAAGCTTTCTAAAAGTCTTGGTCTAACTAGTTAACTAAGTACTTTGCCCAGTTCATTTGTAGCCCCTCCATGCATTTTCCTGCGAGGTCAACAACAAACCTTGTGACCTGCATGGGTCTGTTCTTTCTTAATTTCTTACGAGCAATCAAATTTCAAGCGAGGTGCATTATGCCATTCTGGATGGAGGCTACCTTGTAGCCTCGCTTCCCCTTCTCCACATCATTGTAGGCATCTTTAATCTTCTATGCCAGGGCATGGTCTGCATCCTTTCCTGGGTAAAATTATTGCGGGTCTAGTCCCTGGATGCTCAATACGGTGATCTGATGGATCAGCACTAGATCGACGATGATGCATCTTGTCTAGTGACAAATAACCTCCATGGAAGCTCGACATAAGGAGATTAACGCATGCGTTAACCTCCTAGAGCCTTCAAAAATGGAGTATCTTCATTACATTCAGGATGGTGGATTGCACGAGGTCCATAGTCCATGGCTAGGGGATTATCCTCAACTTCTTCCCCTTCGTTCTAGTCAAATACCTATGAGGGGTGAGCATGCTAAAGTTTTTGCGGTCTCCCAAGTTGAATTCATTGATCTTTAATGTCATGGTCTTATCCAACTGTGGTTTCGCTGTGCGTATCTGTTACATATTATTTTGGTCATTCTAATGATGATATCACAGACATGTGTTCAAGCTCCCAACATGACTTTTTTCTGAGAAGAGAAACTTCTTTCCTCCTCTACAAATATTCTTTTTAGAAAGGGTCTGTGGGCTGCCCATACTACACAGTGAAAAAATCCATCATTTCTACAGGCTGCCCTATAGTTGGCCTACAGAACTTCCACAGGGTGCGACGACATTCTAAAGATAAAAGAGGAAAGAGGTTTCACGAAGTTTCTAGAAGGGGAATCTTCTAGAATGTGAGGTGGCGTCTGTATGGTTGCGATCCTACTGGTTTCTATGATTTGGTGGGATCATCCTCATCCTCTTAACCACTTCAACTTCTCCTATATAATCATGGGTTTCTCATGGAAAAGGTTAAGCATAGTTGAGCAAGATCAAGCAGATAATTTGTGAAAGAATAGGATGAAGAGTGTGTGAAGAATCCTATTCTTAGTGATGCTTGAGGCCTCCATTTGTCCATCAAGATTTTGTGGATCATCTTCATGTGAATTTTGGAGCAAGTGTATGTGTGTGTTGGGATGAAGGACCACTAAAAGGGAACTTGCGACATCAAGGAAATTAGGTTGTATCTTCCACTTTTCATTAATATAATAAGGTGACATGTATTTTTCCCATAAAACGATTACTATTTTATTACATGATTCCTTGATCACATGTTTAGGTTGTCATTGAGTTATACTATTATTTCTTTCACGTTGATTGGTTTTTGTTATCACAGATTTGATTCTACAAGAGTACTGGAGTGAAGCGAGGACAATAACTAGGGGAACAACAACTAGTTTGTGGTTTTTTGTTGACCATTTTCTTTTGACCTATTCTTTTTACTTGATATTAATATCTGAGTCTCTGGGAGACCCTTTCACTCTCCATGGGTTTAAAAGTCCAATTAAATTTTTTGCCTTTTTCCCAAAATTTCTTGATTTTTCAAACACATCCACACTACACCTTATAGATAACCTGCAGAAACCATTCATTTCTGCACCCTGGTAGTTCCTTCCAGCGTGGGATTTCCGCACCCTATATCTTTCTAGCTCATGGAAATCATTCATTTCCACACTGTGTTATACTACCCGCCTGCGGCGGCATTTGAACAAAAAAAAATTTGTTGGATTTTGGCTTCCACTATGTCCCAGTTTTGCTTTAGTTAGTTGGGCAAGGATTTTTAATGCAATTTCTTGACTTTTACTGATTGTTTCAGCTTGATCTTGATTGGTTTCGAAAATCGAAAACCTCTCTTTTGATATTTTTTCAATCTTTGTTTTTTATTTTTATCGACAAGGATATAATCTCTGGACTGGCGTTCGAGTGCTTGCTCGATCAAAGGTCTTGGTTTGGATTTGGATTTGTAGGTTGGTTACATCTTCTGGATTGCTTAATGATTAGAAAAACATTTCTTATTCATATCTAAAGAGACATTTTCTTGTCAATTTTTTATTTTTATCTCCATTGAAAGATCGATTTGGGTGTTTGTTGAGTGCTTTATTTTCATTGATTGCTTATCCTTTCTTTGTTACATCTTTGTTTTGGTTTCTCGAAAGGAAAAAATTGAAGTCTTTTTAGTCTTTTAAACAATCATTTATACAGAAAATCTTGGTGTTTGAAACATTGAAAAAGAACGAATAGTGAAATTACATTGTTGATGATTGTTTGGTACTACATTCAAAGAAAGGAATTGTACATCATAGTTTGCATTGTTCCAGAAAAATACTTTCTCCCTATTGTAGATAGAATTCATCAAACGAAGGTTTGCATCATTTGTTTCTATTTGCACATTATTGGATCGAAGTCTTACACTAGATTGGTTTCATTCTCGTCTCCCTCTTGAGTAACAACAACCCTTAATAATATTGTGAAACTAGTAAAATTTAACTAGTAACTTTTTCTAGGGCTCTTTTACACCAACATTAGCTAGGCTAGAGCTTTGGAATAGGTAGTGAGACACACTCTCCAAAGAACAAAAGACACAATAGTATCTTGTGATATGGAGTGTCCAAATCCATTTTCAAAATTTTGTCCTGGGAAGCCCTTCTCACACAAGGGTCAAACCTGAGGTCGCATTGAGATTAGCAGGGGTCAAACCTGAGGTCGCATTGAGATTAGTAGAGTTACTCACCCTACTTTGTTGGTCTTTGTTGGTCTCAGTGTAGATATTGCATGTATTATAGGGGTCTCTTGAAGGTATACCCACAATGATGAGTGGAAGCCTCTCAAGTAGATTTTGGGCTAGATACCCTACCCTTGCGTGTGGATCGGACTGTCGATTGTTTCCCCAGGCATCACTATTGTTTGTGGTAACTTTAGTAGCCTATATTATTAGAGTCTTACACAAGGTGAATGTGGAGGGGAAATTCTCCATGGTACCTGGAATCGACATTGACCAGACTCACTCGGGCTCCTTGGAGGGTCTACCCACGATTGTGTGTAGGAGCTTGCACCAGGGTGTAAGTCTGTTAAGCAGGTCGTCAGTGTAACTTTTCCACCCTAGCCCAGCCCCTTCTTGTCTCGACTTCACGATGTTGGATTTCATCACCAACTAGTGACTTCAGAATAGGAAGGTTTTGTTTTCTTGTTTTTTATTACTAGATTCTACTAGCGAGTGTTGTTTGTTAACATAGTTGGACATTGATTGTTTTCGTAGAATTTTTGGTTCAGCCAACATTGACCCTCCACTTCATTCACATAGGATGCAAGGAATAGCTCTGGAAGATCCAGAAGTTTCTCAACCCTTTCTTCCTAGCCTACCAGAGGATTCTCCTCAACAGAGTGAGATCTAGGACCATGTACCTTCACAACCAGAAAGGACTGATTCTCTAGAGAGCTTCTGAATTGTTTCTGACCCTCTAGAGGCTTTCCACCTACCTCTTGGATATGAGAGACACATTCTCTAACTCAATTCGTCTAGAGAACTTGTTATTGACACTTCTGGATTACCTCCTGAAATTGTCACCGGCCTTAACGAAGATCCTTATTTGAACACTGACATAGCTCAGACTTTGACTTCTAGAAGGAACCCTCCTACCTCAGAGATAGGAGTTGAAATACCTACCACTTCTGAACCACTCGAAACATAATACACGTTTACGATACCTTTAGATCACTTTAACAATACAACATGCTATTATTTTCCCATTTCAAAAGCATTGTCAGCCGGTTCTAGTTCAACCATCCCTCTTCAGTAGGCCCATTCCACGATGGTCCCAAATATTATGATCATTCCCACTAGGAAAATGTTGGCTAACCAAACACCTATTGGCACACCACTTTTACCTAGTCAGATCCCATCACTTCCTCTTGGGTATAATGCATTGAATCCTTCTATTCCCATTCCTACCCAAGTCCCATCCAAAACTCCTGGAGTCTTCACCCCTCCTGGGCACAATCCTATCCTCAGTTTTATTTCGAAACTCCCTCAGCCCCCTTCCGAAGGGTCTTATCCACCTCTCACTGGCGAACCCGACCGTAGTGGCATTAATTAGTATTTCACACCTAATTATAAGATTCTTGTTGGTATACAATTTAATCCTGGGGGCCAATTTCAACCCCCACTTGGAGGTCAAACCCCAATGGGGACACAACCTCCGATCGAAGGACAACCTCCACCCACCCCACCCTATGGATAGAACAACTTGACAACTTTAGTCCAGTGTTGGAACTTTCTTACCCAGGGAAATACTCAATCGATTGGGGGGAAACAACCTCAAGTCACCTCTTTCGAACCCCATGGTACAGGCCAACCTTACCCCGGGACCTCCAATTCCATTTGGGATTTGAACATTCTGTATACTATCCCTTTCCAAGGGAATGTACCTAATCAGTACAACCCCACAGTCTATTTTCCACCACACCAACAACCAAATCTACCTGGATATTCACATTATATGAAAACTGCTTACAATCCTACTGGTATACCGATGGGACTTCCTCCCCAAAGTCACCAGTACCCTCATGTGAATAGACATTTACCCTTTTTGGCCACTTTGGACCTCCCCGATCTGTCTCAAATTTTGAATGATCCTATCTGTCACTCTCCTCATTGGCCTGTCATACCAGCCAAACTACCATCCGAAATTCCTAAGTTTGATGGTAAACTTGGAGAGGACCCAAACAATCATGTCATGACTGTCCACCTTTGGTGTTCGTCCAACTCTTTAATGGATGACTCCATTCGGCTACGTCTTTTTCAACGAACTCTCACAGGTTCAACCACGAAGTGGTATATAGATTTACCGCGAGGCTTCTTCACCAATTTCAATACCTTAGATATGGTTTTCCTCACTCACTACCAGTTGCCAATCCGTTATGAAAAATGAACCGATATTTTGAGTTCTTTCAAGAAAAGTAAAGCCACTCATATCTCCAATCACTTTCATGAGTGGATACGAAGACGACATCTAATAAAACTCGATCTTCCTGATCATTTATTGGCAGAATGGTTCATGAAATCCTTCGTGAATGAAATATCTAAAGACATTTTTATGGGCAGAGTTGTCACCAAAGAACAAGTGATCAGTCATGCCCAGTATCTTGATCTCGTTTATTCAAAAATGGGTACTCTTTACGATCTACTCCCTAACGCACCTCATCCTTATACCACAACCACCTCAACAACCCCAGCAGCTTCTCATGCTGTCGATGGTGTGATAGGTACTTTCCATTCCCAACCGCAATCTGCACAAACCTCTCACACCATGCCCAAATCCCATGCTTCTAATGTTCAAACTGCTCTAACACCCACCCCTCCCATCGGTAAAACTTCAAAAGTGAACATCGTTCAATCAACTCCTACTGGTAAGAATAAATCCAAAAAAGGGAAGGGTAGGAATAAGGAGGATAAAAATAACAATCCACAACCTGACAAGACCAAGTCACAACCTATTGATGATAAGGATAAATGAAAACCTCGCTATCCTTGCCTTATCTGTGGTGATGATCACTACACGAAGGATTGTTCGAGATGTGATGAGGTCACAAAGTTCTTCCAAGGGACCCCAAAATGTCCTACACCCACCATATTGTCTCAACCCTTCCCTTCTCAACAACAGGCTCAATTGGTCATCCATTATCAACCTTATTCCTCCACTACCTCCTATGTACTTATGTGTAACAGTGATTCAAAGAAGAATGACATCACACTTACCACTCATGCCAAAGATTACTCTTCCTCCAAGGAAAAAGTTCATGATATGCCACCTCCATTGGTTCAACAATCTCCCTCGACTCCACCTTCCAATGGTCCTCTTCATATTGAATGACCGAACCCCGATATATTCCTTCACCCTCCTCCCAAGGGCAGGGTTCAAAAGTCTTCTTTCAATCCTCATGCATGTGTTTCCCAGAACTACAGTATAGTAGAAGATCTGGGACAAGCACCATCTGTGATGTCATCCCTCGAAGTCCTTCATAGTTGTCCTACACAACAGAAGGCACTTTTGAAAGCTATCAGTGGAATCGACCCTACGGATACAAATTTAATAATCTTTGAATTGGAAGATCACATTCCAAGGTTACCCCCTCAGCTCACATTTCAAATTCAAGTTGTTGTCTCCGACAAGAACATTTGTAGAAAATTTATTGACGAGGGTGCCTCGACGTGTGTCATGTCTATTTCTTGCTGGAAATCCATTGGCTCTCCTTCGTTAACTAAATCACACAACACACTCAAAGCCTTTAATGGCTCTATCTTTAAACCTTACGGTGTCCTCCCATCATTGCCTATTACATTAGAAGGAAAAACGGTCAACATTGAAGTTGAGGTCTTTGACACTCCTCTCGATTACAATCTTTTACTTGGTCGTAGCTGGATCGATTCCATGCGTGCAATCGTGTCTACTCTTTTCCGTATTGTGCGCTTTCCACATCAGGGAAAATTAGTTACAATATACCAACTGGCATTCTTTAACTCCAATACACGTACCAACAACGTACCTTTCATTGTAAAGACACCCCCTGGGTACGAGAATGTCGGTGTGGGTCTACTAAAATATTCTACTCTAATGGGTATGTTTCCAATCCCACCACCCAACGTTCCACCTCCTTTGGTTGCCTCGATTAACATGATATCCACCTCTTTCCATGAAACTCCCATGTCTTCTGACCTGTGGATAGTACCCACACCTGGTGATTATCTTCGCTACGGTGACCAGATGCCTTTAATTCTGGTTGAATCCGCTTACCAAGCCATTCAATCGACTGACCCTTCTACTCCCTCTCTCAGTGATTCATCTCCTGATCCATTCCATGTTATTTTTCCCATGGATGAGATGATTATGTTGGTTATGTCTATGGAAGATACCCCTTGGGATGATGGACATCATCGTTCCATTCTCTTTCTCGAACAACACACCATCGAGAGTTACCAACGGATCTCGACTCCGTCAAACATTGTCATTATTTTTTCGGTTCCTGCATCCACACATGATGTGTTATAAGAAGGGAACTTAAGTAACATTTCACCCATCAGCCCCCTCGACATCTCTATTCAACCTAGATTTTTTGAAAATGTCCACATCGGAGCTTATTGTTCCATCGATGAGGTTGTCACATATAAGTCACTATTTCAAGAATTCTGTGACATCTTCGCGTGGAGCTATGAAGAGATGCCTGACATTGACCCCAATATTGTTGTACACGAAATCAAGACGTACCCAGGTGCCAAACCCGTCCAGCAAAGACTTCGTCTAGTCCACCCCCGTAAATCAGTTGCTATTAAGCTTGAAGTAGAAAAACTTCTTAAAGCCAAATTTATTTATCCAGTGGCTTTGACTGATTGGGTATCCAATCTAGTTCCGGTTAACAAGAAACAAGGTACGATCTATGTCTGTGTTGATTATAGGGATATCAACAAAGCTTGTCCTAAGGACAATATTCCTACCCCCTTCATTGACCAAATTGTCGATGAGTGTGCCGGAAGTGAAATCTTCTCTTTGATGGATGGTTTCTATGGATATAATCAAATCAATATCTTACCTGTGGATCAACATAAAACTTCTTTTATTTTTCCTTGGGTAACTTTTGCCTACCGGAAACTGCCCTTTGGTTTAAAGAATGTCAGTGCAACGTTTCAACATGCTATGTCTTATGATTTCCATGATATTAAGCACATTGTACAACCATATTTAAATGACCTACCAGCACATTCCATGCATCGTAGTGATCATCCAGCCCACCTCCAAGCCATTTTCCTTCGCTGTTGGTTCTATTGTATATGCTTAAACCCGCACAAATTTGTATTTTGTGTGGATTTCATCCAACTCCTCGGCTTTATTGTGTCATGTCAGGGGATCAGGGTATATCCTTTGAATATTGAGGTGATCCTCAATCTCCCTCCTCCTTCCTTACTTTTCCAGCTACAAAGTTTGCAAGGGAAGGAAAAATTTATACATCATTTTATCCCAAACTATGTTGAGTTAACACTCGGATTTACTCGACTATTAAAGAAAGACTCTGATTTTTTATGGGACACCACTGCTAACAAATCCTTCGATGCTTTGAAATTGAATTTAACCTATACCCCACTACTTTTCCCGCCCGATTATAGTCAAGATTATTTCCATTATCTCGCTACTTCGGATTCGACCATCGCCATGGTTATGGTCCAAGAAGATGATTTACATGCCAAACATGTAATTTATTATTTGAGTCGGAGTCTCACGAATACCGAAGCCAAGTATTTACATGTTGAAAAACTGGCCTTGGCAGTTGTCCAAGCTATCCAACGATTATGTCTCTATATATTACTATGCAAGACCACTATAATTTCTTATTGCAACCCCATGCAACACATTCTTACCCGCCAATTGCTCGGGGGAAAATACTCTGAATTCGAATGTGCTAAGTCTAAGAAATCCCTGGTGTTTTCCAAACTAATATGTGACCTTCCCTGCACTCAGACAAAAAACGTAGCAGAGGATTCTTTACCTGATGAGTCCCTTTTTCTGATCAATTTTGATGACCTTTGGTATGTGGATATCATTGTCTATCTCCAAACTCATAATTTTCAGCCTGATTTGTATAGCACTGACCATCATCGAATACGCTACTAAGCCCATCAGTACATCATCCTCGGTGACACTCTTTATCGTTGTGGGGTTGACTCTATTTTTCGATGTTGTCTCACTTATGATGAAGCTGAGATAGATTTAAATCAATGCCACTCTGGAGCATGTGGTGGTCACGTGTCTAGGTATGCTACTACCCAGAAGATCTTACACGCAGGGTATTTTTGGCCTTCTTTATTTAAAGATTGTATTACTGCCATTCAAAAATTCCATGCTTTCCAAACATACAACAATAAGATAAGATCTCATCCCGCTCCCTTACACTCTGTAGTTTCTGTTGGACCTTTCGCTAAATGGGGAATCGATTTCATGACCTGTAACCCTCACTTGACTAGGGGGCATAGATACATTATTGTAGCCGTGGATTATTTCATGAAATGGGCCGAGGCGATGCCTACATTCGACAACACTAGAAAAACTGCAACACTTTTCATTTTCAATCACATCATCACACGATTTGGAATCCCACAGTCTATTATCACTGATCACGGTAGCCACTTTTGAAACTTCATGATGTCTGAGCTTACAGAAAAGTTGGGTCTTCGACATGAAAACTCAACCCCCTACTATCCGCAAGCCAATGGCCAAGTTGAAGCGATCAACAATGTTCTTATCACCATGCTTCGACGAATTATAGGAATTCACAAAACAAGCTGGCACACGATGTTGTTATCAACATTATGGTCCTATCCAATGTCCGTGAAGTCTTCTATGGGGTTTAAAACTTTCCAATTAGTGTATGTTATAGAAGCTATCCTACCGATTGAATGTGAAATTCCATCATTAAAAGTAGTCGTTGAACTTCTCCCAAACACCTCTGCTGAAGAAGAACGAAGCCCGTCATGATGCCACCCTAGTTATTGAAACCCAGAAGAAACGCGTCAAATACCAATACGACAAACATGTCAAGCCATGTGTTTTCTTTGAGGGTGATCTAGTTCTCCTCTATGAACAAGACCATGATTTGCTAGGAGCCGGAAAATTCGAAGCTATGTGGCGAGGCCCTTATATCGTCAAATGAGTGTTGGAGAAGGGAGCTTATGAGTTAGTAGATTATGATGGAATTCCTTTGAGTGAACCCAGAAATGGGATTTACTTGAAGAAGTATTATGCTTAGGCTATCTTGGCATGAGTTCTTGTATTTTACTATATAAAATTGTATTATGCTATGTTTGTATGTTTTTTTTCGTTATTCAGTTTCTACCCTCGATTGCTTATCTTGCATTGTGCTTGGTTTTCAAATGTCAAAGTCTTTGTTACCATACCTTGGCTTCACCGATGGTGCTAATTGTAGCACTCAGAACCTAGCCTCTACTACATGGGCAATCTATCCACCCACGAATGAACTTATCAGTCTACACGATGTTTGCCTCAGTCATGCAACCAATAATATAGTAGAGTATAGCGTCCTCATCGAATTGTTCACTGATTCTATATCGCTTGGGATTCATTGTCTGGTTATATGACTTGATTCACAGCTAATAGTGCTACATTTAAGCAATGTCTATGCTATTCAAATTTCTACTTTGTTACAGGTATATTTATGAATTCACCTCTTGGAACGTTATTTTGATTATATCGAGTATCAGCACATTCCTAGATGTCTAAATACATTAACTGATGCACTAGATAATTATGTGTTAGACGGACATTTGAGAAATTTATAAATCCAATCACACATCACATGTATTATACAAAGAAAAATAAGTCGATAGAAGCCTCATGTATATATATATATAATGATCAAATTTGTTTTACAAAAAGATTGTTTTTTGTCTGAAGACCAAAATGTCAAAAATGAAGCTCATAGCTTCTACAAAAATGGCATCATGGATGTTTCTCTCGGTAACACACTACTGCTCATGCTACCCTACGGAGAAATCATCTCAATGGACCAACCACACCTACAGTATGGCACTAGAAATTCCTCGGGACCTCGCCGATCGACATATCTGGGATCCCTGCAGTCAAACCCTCTAGATTTTGTTCGATTGCTTCATAGTCATCCTCATCCCATCCTGCGACTACCACTGCTTCCTCTCACCCCTGGAAAAGGGATGTATCTGGGGGCCAAAATGGCCCTACATATGTGTAGTCAAGATACTTTTAATTAGTCATTGTATTGAAAAACATATAAAAATATTTAATATTTTGAAAACATTTACAAAAACAATATAAAAGAAAAAAAAAATCTTACCTAGTTCCCCTCACTGAGAACCCTCAAGTAACACTAAGTCAGGATCATTTCAGAAATCCATCCTGGCATATGCATAGTCATCGATCATCAATATTTGAGGCTCCAGCCAATCAAAAAATGTGTCATTATATCTAATAATAGGGCCTGCCACATGTCGGGACATGAGATCACACCACCGCTTCATCTGCAGATCTCGTGGCGCTGGTATATTCCAATATACCTATAAGCATAAGTGAGGGACTCTTTCAAGGAATAAGGATACCAAAATGGATCTGTATCCAAACTGTTTTAGATCCCCATTCTTGCTCTTGGTCAACTGGCTCTTCATGCTACGGAGCAACCCATCACACCATTTGAACACACGAGGTTCTGTGCATTCTATCGCATACTGGAAATAGCTCTGCAAAGACATGTGTGGAGAAGAACTCCCTTCCATCCATGTAATGGTGAATAGGATGGTTCTCAAGGTCAAATCATGAACTCCTCTGATAGCCACCTTGCCCTTGCACCGCTCAGCTTCGAGTTCACAATAGAGTCTAATGTATTCACTCATCGGTAAACCCCCAACTCGACTTCCTGTTAAGGTCACTTGCACCCCACGACGGGACAACCCTATCAAGAATTAAATGTCTTCGATGTCCAAAGAGAGCACATAAACACCCACATGGAATACTTGTTGGTCCATGTCCCACATTCGGATCAAATATTCCAACAGTCTCCGCTGGGATCTCATGCCCTGGATCTTGAATAATTTTAATAGACCACACTGTCTTAGGGAATTTATGGTGCCCAAATCATTCAAATACATTGCATCATTGTCTTCATGTTCCCTTTCTCTCCATTATAACATTTTTTCAATCAAGATACCTTCATGGGAATGGAAAGAAAGGAGTTAACACCTTCAGTTATCATAATTTGAAATTCTTTTTGGTACGTTGTATATTTTTCTTTTGGGTGTTATGCCATCGCGACTGGGCCTTGGTTACAGAGAGGGTTTTCTACAGGTGAACCATTAGGTGCCTGCAAAAATCTTTGATTTCCGTAAGCTCCGATATAGGGCACCTGTGGCGGCCCCAGTGCACACCCATGGTCCAAACATTCACCCCAAAATTCATATTTTAACCGATTAAAATGAATTTTAAACCATTACAAAGGAAGAGGATGAGGCACTTACTATTTTCACGTGAACCATTTGCCGAATGATCAATCGATCTCTCCGCAATTGACCGCTGAAATACAAGGTGAAAAAAGGGCTTTTGGACAAAGTTTTTGGTCAAATACAAACGAAATAGTGAAAATGAGTTCTTATCCCTATTTATCTCATTTTTTTATTTTTCTAAATATATTTTATATTATTTGAAATATATTTTATCAAAAACCTAATAGTCTCGTGAGTGTTGTTTCTCGCAGATGGGAAGACTAGGGTTTAGAACAATGGAGTATGGACACTTTTAGCGATTTGTTTGTCTTTTTCGTCACATGTACGATTACTTTTTAGGGTTTTTTAGAAAAAAATCGAGCTTAGTCTTTGTCCGTTCTCGTGCTCGAAAAATGATGAGAATGTAACCGAGTATTATTTTTTCATCTTTTCACACTCGTCATGGTAACACAAAAATAACCAAACTTACGGAGTAATCTTTAAGCTCTTTTCACACTCCTTAAAAATGAAAAGATTGGCAAGTGACCTTGTTCTGTTCACACTTGCAAAAGTATTTAAATAAAACATCTGATGGGCGATAGTTTATCACTTTTTCGGTCTTGTCGAACTATTTTACGAAAAAGGAACTGAGAGAGTTCTCTTTTAAGTGTTTTTCCAGACTCTATAAACATAAAAAACCTTCGAGTTTTCTATCTTTGGACTCGTTAAACAAACATCGATAGACCCATATGGGACCGAACCACTCCTTCTTAGGGTTTGTTAAAAATACTGTGAGGGACTCATCAGAAGGATGAGCTTACATCAACAAGCATATGTTATCCTCCTCAAGCTTGCATAAAAATAAAGAGTTACTCGCTAGACATGGTGAGGGAAAATTTGGGAAAGGGATGTGTCTCTATATTTGTGTTAATGGCAGTAAGCATCGCTCTTGAACATGGCATCCCCTTTATTATTTGAATCCCGGTTCACATCTTAGGTTGTCCTTGAGTCTATTCTACCAAGCCTAGTGTTGTGCTATCCATATGTTCAAGAGAAGTTCAACTGAGCCCTCTATTGAGTCAGCCATCTGCAATTGTTCATTCTTATCATGTCGGCCTTCCTTGTGTCCATTCCAAATCATATTTGTACTTTTCTCTACCCTAAATTTGTTACTTATTTTGTGTCATTTGATGGGGGATACATCAAGGCCCTCCTATGAAAAGTCTTTTCCTATTGACTTTAGCTCATTATCCAGGAGCGAGACTTAGAAACTACTCAGTGCCTTAGAGCCTGCATGCCTCAATGACAGGTTTCTTCTCTTTCGACAGTGGATTTACATCATTGATCCTTGATCGAAATATTCCATCGAGTGTTCAACCTAAACTCATTTATTCACACTCATTGGATTGTACTATCATACCTTGGGAGTCATTGACATCAATGGTGATTTCCCTCACACTTGTTAACGATTTTCATTAACGGTCGATAATCAAGTGGTTTCTAACCATGTTCGACTTCAACGCCTGTAATCACATGGCTATATTCGTACTAACAAACGGCGGGATTGAAGACCCTGGACCTCATCATTTTTGGTCCAGGTTGCGATGGAGTATTTTTTATTTGAATTGACACATAGATCCACTTTGTATGTCTCATGGCTATGTCTTGTGTCTGAGTTTTCAAATACATATATCCACAGTGTATTCCTGGTGGCTATGTAGAATCTTGCTGACATGGATCCACAATGTATAATTGGTGGACATGAATTATACTTATGATTTCAATCATTTATAGTCTGAACATGGGAATGCCTACTTCGTACATGGTGTAATATTGTGCGGATGCTTGATTGTTTGTAGGTTCCCAATTGGTGCTCTCCTTGTTCCCGACACACACATGCAATTTTACAAAGTATTTCAGCTATCACGAGTTCCAGCCTCATACTTTGGGGGGCATTCTGTTACACATTATTTTGGTCATTCTAATGATGATATCACAGACATGTGTTCAAGCTCCCAACATGACATTTTCCTGAGAAGAGAAACTTCTTTCCTCCTCTACAAATCTGCTCTTTCGAAAGGGCCTGCGGGCTTCCTATACTACACAGTGCAGAAATACATTATTTCTGTAGGTTGCCCTATAGCTGGCCCGCGGAATTTTCTCAAGCTACTATATAGGCAGGGTGCAGTGGCGTTCCAAAGCTAAAAGAGGAAAGAGGTTTAACAAAGTTTCTATAAGGGGAATCTTCTAGAATGTGAGGTGGCATCCGTATGGTTGCGATCCTACTGGTTTCTCTGATTTGGTGGTATCATCCTCATCCTTTTAACCACTTCACCTTATTCTATATAATCATGGGTTTCTCATGGAAAAGGTTAAGCATAGTTGAGCAATATCAAGCAGAGAATTGGTGAAAGAATAGGCTGAAGAGTGTGTGAAGAATCCTATTCTTAGTGATGCTTGAGGCCTCCATTCCATCAATCTTTTGTGGATCATCTTCATGCAAATTTCAGAGTAAGTATATGTGTGTGTTGGGATGAAGGACCACTAAAAGGGAACTTGCGACATCAAGGAAATTCAGTTGTATCTTACACTTCTCATTAATATAATACGGTGACATGTCTCTTTCCCATAAAATGATTAGTATTTTATTACATGATTCCTTGATCACATGTTTAGGTTCTCATTGAGTTCTACTATTATTGCTTTCACGTCGGTTGGTTTGTGTTATCTCAGATCTGATTCTACAAGAGTACTGTAGTGAAGAGGGGACAACAAATATATAAGGAAGTGATTCATAAGGTATGTTATCTATTCTGCTTTGGATAGTAAACTCAATGATTGCAACTTAGGGAAAGTGTCTTGTTCCATCTTATTTTTTTCTAGATCCAAGTGGATCTAGGTGGATTAGTTCATGTCCACATCTATCGATTTACCCAATAACAGTATCCCCTTAAGGAGGTACACGGTAACCAACGTATAGTATAAGTCGTTGGGGACACTATCACAATTCACCGTGTCGGCTAGAGGCGGGATGTAGTCGGGCAGGATGGATGGGATTAACTTCACGTTTTCTAAGTCATCTCGATGCTTGGTTCTTTTCTAGGCCACAACTCGAGATGTTCTGGATCCATGAGCAGTCCACGGGGAAGCTTGGACTCCTCTCATCAATGAATCTTGAATCCCGAAGGACATCACCTTCTCAGCCATAAGTTCGATTAGAACTTTTTCGACACAATTTTCTACAACATTGAGTTCGTTAGACATGCACGCTTGAGATAAGAAAACTTAGGTTGATTAACAAATGCTCAAAGAAATGGAATAGGTGGTGAAGTCTCGGTAAACATAGCACAGCAATAATGAGTTCTCTTGGATACAATTCGTGAAAGTGTTCTCGGTGCAACAGTCGATGAAATAAGTAGACAAAGATTTAACAGATCCCTCCAACATACAAGAAGCCTTCATCAATGCAATTATGTCCATTACGGCATGGTCCCAATGGTCCGATGGTGAGATTTCTGATCATAATTGTTGTTCTAACCATTCAATACCGTCAATCTAATGGTTATAATGCCTCCAATGGTCATATCGCTCCGCCATGGCGAAATTCCAATTTGAGTTTCTCTGATATTCCGGTGAGGTTCAAATTCTGGAGACCTTCCTTCTGCAAAGTCTTCTCTGGAACTTCCTATAAATTCTCCAACTTTGCTTTCTTCTTTCTGAGCTTCCTAGCCTTCTTCCCTATGATCTGCGTCTCGGTATTCCTCTTTCCATTCTGACTCTTATCTCCTCTTGGCATAGTAACTTCGCATTGTTGGTGGTCTCTCCTAAGGTTCAAGGGAAATACTTCTTCTCTGTCTGGGGTAGGTTCTCTACTCTCTTGTACAGACAAATGTTTCAAATATTCTAGTGTTCTTTCAACTTCGACATCCAAATTTATGGTCCTCAGTAGCTTCGACTGGTTTTCTAGTTCTTCCAGTAAGTGTGTTATTCTCTTAGACATGAAAATTCTTAGTTCTTGATTTTTTTGTTCTGGAGGTTCCTTGTATTTTCTTCGGGGCTAATATTTCTCAATCCATGTTTTTCCTAGTAGTATAGAAAATGGGGTGTTGTTCTCAAAAAATTTAACGATCTCAAATTCTTCTTCTGTCAAAGTTCCATGAGCACTCATAGATGTCTGGGTAAGTCTTCCACATAAGGTTATCAACTTTTCTCTAAATAATCTTATTCCTCCCAATGAAGGAATCAGAGCAGGCTTTCCCAAATTTTCCCAGGTTCTTTCTGTCATGATATTCACTTGTGTTTCCTCAACTAGAACATAGTCTATGTCGAAGTATCCTATTCTTGTTTCTATGTACTCTTTATCTTTGAAGATCTTTGATAAGTTGATATCTTTGTGGTCATTCAAGGTTTCTTTCCTTTGTAGTAATACAGTCTATGATTCTTTCCGGGGTTCTACCATGGTCTCAATTTCTTAGTCTTCCTCAGGGTTTTCTTGTCTCATATTCACTTTTTCAACCTTAACAATCATTCTAGGGCAATTCAGAACTTCATAGTCCATAGATTTACAACAATGACAACTAGGTATTCTACCAGGGAATTCTTTAGCAAGGTGTCTCGGTCTTCTGCAACTATAACAAAGAGTTAATCCTATCTTTCTCTTAAATGATCCCTAGCCTTTGTTTTGCTGCGTGCTAGGATCATGGCAGCCAACCTATAGAAAATTCTTCCTAGGATCCTACATCCATTTGTTAGTCGAAACATTCTTTCTATGCATAGGAATAACATATATTTCATTATTTCTATCATATCTACTCATATCAAATATTCTTTCTTCTAACTATGCCCTATTTTTCAGACTAGGATCAAATCTATTAAACATACCTAGATCTATTCTTTCGAAATAAAATTTTTCACTTATCTTATCTTTCTTAGAGAAAAAAGATTCAAGAGATTACCTCTTTTTGACAAAAAAATTCACTAATATTACCTCTTTTTCTTCAAATCCGATTTATTTCTTAGCACAGAGCTTTGCAAGTCAATTAGAATATTGTGCACTTAAAGCAACAGATCTATGCACAGAGCCTTCTTTCTTTTCCTCGGTTTCTAGCAATCACAGTTTCAAGTCCAGACAACGAAACCATTTGTTGGCATAGGGGCAGACCCAGGGTTCAACGCTTCAACAACGCACCAACAAAACCCTAACTACTGGCCCTTTTGGAAACACCTGCGAAGTAGATGAAGTCTCACCTGAGGTAGAGGCAGGGGTGGTTGCAGGACTCTAGTGTTTTCACCCTTAGCTGGGACACATATATCTGATTACAATACTCTAACAAAGCACTTAGTAGTTAACATTCTTCAGTAATTAACCCTTATTCACATCACAGATCCAAACCCTAATTATAGAGCAACATAGTATTCAACAAGATCCAACACATTCGAGCACTAATCACATCACAATAGATCAGATCTGGTACTTATTTACATCACCAAGCACTAAGCTATCATATCAGATACATATAGACATACATTACTACACTAAGCATAAATCATATGAACAATAAAACAACCATAATGCACAAGTAAACCACAACACATGATATATATGGTTCACCCCCATCCCGGGGCTACGTCCACCAACTCTTCTTCTCTTTATTGTCTTCTATCAATCATCTACATGCACAGGGCCACAGAATCCTACTCCACATAGGACAGGATATCTATGCGCACTATGCCAAATCCTCCTTCCCCAAGCTAGGTTACAGCACAAAGCCTTTACATAGTCTCTTACAGTCACTTTCGCTTAGCCTTGCAAGGTCTCACAGATCATGCACAAAGTATTTACAACTATCACTTTCACTTAGCACAACATCACACATATGAACATATTGTCTCTTCTTACATCGCCTAGACATCAATTTATACATTATAAAAGAGGCCTAAGAATGGGTAAACCCATGGACCGACAGCCCCATACCCATTACATAAGCCCAAAACCCAAAAATACCTAAACAAGGGTCCTAGATCCCGCGATCTCCGCTTCGACTTGCGCTCCACCTTTGACAGCCTGTCGAAGTCCCAAAAAGGGGTCAAAAGTGACCAAGGATCTTCAAAACTTGGTCAAGGGACAACAGGCACCAAAGAAGAAGGCGTGAATTGGACAATTTTCAAGGAGAGTTGAGGAAACTTAAACCGCCATCCTTTGATTGTGAAAGATAAAGGGAAGATGATGTTGAAGCATTGTTTCTTAGAATCATGAGGTATTTTCAATTTCATAACTACTCGTCAAACCTAGAAAAAAGAATTTCCACATACCATTTACATGGGAAGGTTGTTATGTGGTGGGATTATCTGAAGCAAGTTGAGCACATTAATGAGAGTAGGATCACTTGGAAGACATTCAAGAAATATTTTCATAAGGAGTACCTTTCATAGCACTTCTATGACAAGAAGATGCAAGAGTTCTTTGAGATAAGGTTGGGAATTGTAGTGTCCCCAAGGCCGAGCCCCGTTGTAAACCAAGTTCTGAAAGGAATTGTCATTATGTTTTATAGGCTGGTGAGCCAAGTTCTTATAAGCTGGAGACTTATGTGTTCGTTAGGCTAGGGAGCCTAAGTGTTGAAGGTCAGGAGCCTGTTGTTGTACTTGTATGTATGCAAAACATTTAATAAAATATAAACACCGCCAGGTGCAAACCGACCACAATGAATGAGTGAAGGGGGACTGAGCATCCACAGAGTGGGAAAGGAATTAGGGGCTGGAAGGTGGGAAAGGGGATAAGTGCTAAGCTTAGGGGGGGCTTAATCCTAGGAATAATATTTTAATATTATTCCAAAAGAACATGTGCATTTTATGTTTCATTTCATCCTAAGTTTTGGAAAGGGTAAGCGTGCAAAGGGGATGCATGTTGATGGAACGCATGCAGTTCCAAGGGTGATAAGTGTTAGCCCTGGTGCATGCAAATAAAATGGCCAGGAGGAGCTGTGAGAGGTCTCTCCTCCATTCTACCTAACAGTCTGAAGGTAAACGATCAGACCTCTGCAAAAGAATACCCGGGTGCATCCTTGAAAGCAAAAAAGCCTGGGTTGACTTCTGAGATAGCCGGTACCAACCCTGTCTAAACAGTTCGAACCTGTGTTGACCCTACGTGGATTGTTTGTCACACATCCCCGAAAACCAGAGTGTGAGTCTATTCTATGCTGGCGGATTGGGAAATAGAAGTGACTAGCCATTGTTGAACCTGTTGGGAAGCCCGTGTCTGTTTTTTTCGTGAGTTGTTGCGACCACGCAGTGCTGGACTGCGTGGGCTCTTGTTGGCCAGTGGTGCAATGCTCTCTCCAAGTGAGAGAGGTGATTGAGGTTGGAAGAACAGGTTGTTGTCATGTGAGCGATTCTCTCCAGGTGAGAGAGTGCACGAAGGAAGGAGAGGACTCCTGGAAGGAACCCTGTAGCTGCCACAGAGCTCGGAGACTTCCAGTCCGGCCTGTTCCTGTAACCCAAGGCAAGGGAGATTAGTAGCTGAAGGACTGTCAAGGTGAAAGAGAAGGTGTATACTCTTGGGGTGGAACATTCATGTGGGGAAAGAGGGTCTATGGGCAGTGAGCGTGGGGGGTTCCTTGGAGAGAATTTCGTCCTTGTGGTTGTGTGTTGTTTCCCTGTAACCTTAGCCTAGCCTAGATTTCCTTGTCTTGATGTGGAGCTTAGTCCCAGCTCGGGGGTGACCCACTGCTGAGTTGATGAGCAGTGTGGTCTAAGGCTGGGAGGTTTGTGGAAGGCCTACACTTGGTTGGTGGAATCTACCATTGATAAAAATAAGTATCTGATTATGTTTTAATCATGTTTTGCATGACTGTGTTGCTTATGTATCATGTTTTCCGCTGTGTATATGAATTAATATGAAAAGCTAATTGCTATATGATTATGGCATTAAATCATATGAATTCTCTGTGTTGAATGTGTTTATTGTTTAAATGCATGTGGGTTAAATAACATCTGTATGAGTTATGTACAAAGTGGTGTTATAGTCTTCTTTTAAGAGCGATTAAACCTTAGTAGTAGAATAGGTGCGCTACAGTTTGGTATCAGAGCCAAGGTTTCAACACTGAGCCTAGATGGGCCAGTGGAGTGGTCTTTGGACCAAGAATGCGAGGGGAAATTGGGTCTAGAAGGCCAATTTTGGACCCTAGTTTGCTCAAAAATGTCAATGAGTTACTTGACGAGTTTAAAGCTCAGGAGGTATAGCGGCGTTATGAAACCGCAGCCAATGTGGTATGAGTCCACAGGGAGAGAGGACTCCACACCGGAAGTGTAGGAGCTTTAGGATCTATTCGGGAGGGAAGGTGATCCCTTGTGACCGTTAGATATGGAAAGTATGCGCAGGGTTTAAATCCCTTTTGAATCGCACAGGAGTGTGGAAATCGCGATACGCAAAATCCCAAATTAGTCAGAACCGTCCATCAGAAAGAACGCGTGGAGAGCAATTAGCCTTTCACTGACTCGTAAATTGAATATGGTCAACAGGAATAAATCGACATTTTGGGAGATGGGAGGTGAGAAGAGGTGAACACCCTCGAAAACCCGAAATCCCGAAACAATCTACACCATAGATTGTGGGAAGAAGAACTTGACCGTTGGATCAAGTAATTTAGTAGACAGTGTATTCATGATTTCGGCAAATGGAAGTTCAAGATGTGTGGATGCACGAACTTCCGACACCCAAAACTCCAAAACACTGAAAGAATATATGCCGTTGATCTGAAGGGGGGATCAGACCACGAGATTTCATGCTTGGATTGGACATGGGCGCATGCATGTATACCATGTGCCAGTAAGTCGAGAACACAGGCGAGAGTGGCGGGACCCAATGACGTCGTTAAAAGTGACGTGGACCCTCCTGAATGTACCATGTGCCACGGTGGTGAAGGGCGACAACTGTGCTGTGGGCCTGGAAGAATAAAGTAATTCATGATTTCGGGGACTCACGAGATAAGGGCATGGGAGCTTGACATTGAAACTCGCGAAGTCGCGAAGTAGCATGAACGAGAGGAGAAAAGTCAAACATTGCTTCTCGGGGATTCATGAAAGGGAGACACCAGGGTTGGATCCCACAACTCATGAAGGTGCGAGTAGCGAAGAGTGCTAGCACTTAGCCCTATACTACGGTCATGCGTAGCAGACCCTAGCAAGGAGAGAGCCATACCCATGTCGCATCTCAGGTATCGGCAGTTAGAGGAAATGAGTCGAGGGTCTTCGACTCACGAACTCGCGAGATCGCGAGTTGCGAAAAGAGTGACTTGGGTTACGAATATTTAACTGTCGGATCTTCGTGGACCGAGATTTTCAAGTTACGAAGTCTTGGAAATTGCAGAGCCAGACAGAGCAAAGAAAACTTTGTGAAGTTGAAATGTCTTTTTTTCTTGTTCATATTGGTTTATAAATGTTGTGGATTGTTCGTGAGGTTTTAATGGCCTGACAAACTTTGAATTTAATTGCACAGTGCATGTGAAGATTTCAAAGGAGCTCGGGATTCCAGTTAACCAACGCCGAGTATGGAATGGGAAAAGGTGATGATTGCCTACGAAACAGGAGACGAATGGGAAGGAAAGGATGTCAATATGGGAGTGGAAGGATCGAACTCCAATGGGAACGGAAAAGAGATGGATAAGGAAGAAAATATGATGCAACTCATCGAAAGATTGCAGAAAGATGCCCAGGCTCGCCTAGCTGATAGCCGAAATCTCATGAAAATCCGGGATCGACAGGGTGAATTCAACTTAAAAATGTTGAAGAGCCTGGAAAGAATAGAAAAGGAATTGGAAAAAGGAAGTGACACAAGCAGATCAAGAAGTGTCAGAACCCCTGAGGGGAGAAGGATATCGAGGAGTGGTAACAGACATTACCGTCTCTCCCCGAAGAATTCTGGCAAGGAGACACATAGTAGTTCAAGCCTGTCCCCTACCAGAAAACACCGCAAATATGGAAAGGATGAATTAAAAGGGGAGATGAACAAGATTAAGCCTCCAACATTCGATGGAGAACATAAGAAGGAAGAAGAGGCCGAGACCTGGTTGCTTGGCATGAAGAAATACTTCCAACTGCAGAATTATTCTTCCCATGCAGAAGGAAGAATTGCAATGTACCAAATGAAAGGAAAAGCATCCATGTGGTGGGATCAGTTTGTGCAGGTGCAGGACATCCGAGAGAAAGAGGTCACTTGGAAGGAATTTAAGAGGTATTTCGAGAAGAAATACCTGACTAAAAGATACTATGACA
>ML847947.1:40209-55616 GCA_009831015.1 Picea engelmannii | reverse complement strand
AGGGTTGTACAGATCAAATCGTACAACAAATTGTGGCATAGATTTCAAGGTGTTGTTTTTCTAGGTGGGCCATACAACAGTACGAACTTGCCACGTTTTCTAAGGAAGAATTTGCAGGGGAAAATTTGGGTGTTGTAAGTGGATTTCTCTTGGTTGTAAATGTAATCTTGTTGTTGATATATACTATCCTGAAGCTAATAAAATCTCTCTCTCTCATTGGGTTTCCCTACATTGGAGTTTTCCTTGGCATTTTCTAATTTTTTTTTTATTTCATGGTTGAGTGATTGTTGTTCATTGGGTTTATTCCGCTACAAAAGTTCTTAGAAATGTGTATTTTTGCTTATGGTATTTTTTGAATGATATCAGAGTTCATTTAATAAAGTTATCTCCATGTTGCTAAGTGTATGATAGAACTTAGTACTTGTTGATTTTTTCATTAAATTTCTACACATGCAACTTCCTTAATGCATATCCATCACTATATGTGATGGCCTCAACCTTGATTCAACTTCATCTTTGTCATTTCAATTGTTTACCAAATATTCAATAAGGAATATAAACTTGCATTCTTATGATGCATTCTGAATTACATATGTACATTATCCCATTGTGCTTTCATGCAGTGTTCTTACTACATTATTCAACATATTGTGTGTCTACTATAGGCACACTTATAGTTTTATTTTATGTATCTATTGAAATTTAGTTAGTTCATGATTGTTCATGGCCATTTACATCCATCCTTTAAAAGCCTAATAAGGTTTTATTTAATCATAACAATGTAGCATCCCTTCTCATTTAATATTTCATCAATTTATAATATATTTTCATGAGGGAATGGAATACATCCCCCTAAAGTAGTTACTTAAAACAAAACTTTCATGACTCTTCAGAATAGAGTCAACCATGCATCCATGGTATTCATTAAATATTGGCAAGTGCAATTATTGCCTTACATTTCACTCATTCATGAATTCACATCGTTCCTTTAGTATACATATACTCATACATCATACATGTATACACACACACATGTTATTGAAATGCATATATATACAGACACACACACACACACACACTTATTATGGTCTTTAATTGGATGTGAAATAAGGTGAGGTCATAGATCATAGCGTTAGTGATGATCTGACTATAGTAGCATAAGTAAAATGTTGATGATGTTAAGGATGAGGTAAAATGGCTAATGAAATGTTGATCTTGAATGTGGTAAAGTAAGTGTTGGGGAACGTCTATATGATCAATGGGTTAGGTTGACTAGATGGCATTCATATAAGGTATGGCTTGGTATGGCTTGGTATGCTCAAGTAGTAGTGAGAGGGAATCTAAAAATATAGGATTCCATTGAAATAAATGGTTGTTAGCAAAAAATAGTCTGAGGCATGAAAAAAAATCTTGATAAGTTTTCTTATTGCCTTGGGAACTATTGGAATTTCCCAAATGGTATTTCTGGGTTTTTTAATAATTTGATAGTAGTTGAGGAAAAAACTTCCTTCTTGTTGGTTGTTGTCATTTGGAAAGGGGGACACAATTATGATTATGTCTATTAAACTTTCCATGTGGATATCATGTGAATGACTGCAAGATCTCAATAGAGAGGGAAGCTCAGTGTTGAGTATCTCTATGGTATTTTTCATAAGAATGGAAAAAATATCCTTGGGAGAAGGATATAGAAGTCTGATATGTCCATGTTTATGAAATACATGGAAAAGGTGTAAGAAATGAGCTTCCATTATCAATGTTTAGTTATGTTTGTATATTCTTGAGTGCATGGGTTTAATGCATGGTAAGGTTGCTTGATATGAAGAATGATATTAAGACCAACTAGATATGAATGGATGATATTAAATGTGCAAGTGATACACATGTATGATGTATGAGTATATGTATACTAAAGGAACGATGTGACTTCATGAATGAGTCAAATGTAAGGCAATAATTGCACTTGCCAATATTTAATGAATACCATGGATGCATGGTTGACTTTATTCTGAAGAGTCATGAAATTTTTTTTTTAAGTAACTACTTGAGGAGGATGTATTCCATTCCCTCATGAATTGCCAGATGCATTTCAGCATATCCTTGTGCACCAATAATTTCTCTTATGCCTTTAGTGTAGATACATTCCACTAGCTTACCTCTTGCATAGACACACCCTTAAGTTAATAGGGATACACACTCCCTTAGCAAAACCATGAGCTTTTGAAATTTCTCATGTCACTCCACTACTTGTTTCATGAAGTTTGTTCTCATTCTATATGTTTCCCTTTTACTTATTTAAATAGGTTATTCCAACAAAAATTTTCATTCATCATAGGTCAAGTAAATTGACCTTACAATTTCCATCAATCCCCTAGTCATGAGGGGTTATACATACAGGGATTATTCTTGTTTATTAAAGTAGCAATTTATTATTTCCACAGATCCTATCACTTCATGTTCAATTCCTTTAACCATGAGGAATTGTTTTCATAAGGGTCTTACCCCTCAAATAAATAATCAACATGGTTTCTGTTAGCACCATGATTTTCATAGCTAAGGTTAGAGGTTTGTCAGGTTTTTCAGTTTGAAAAGTCATGCATGTTAGCACCAATATCGTTTTTATGCCTGGCATCACCTAACATCTCCAAGGGTTTGTTTCAAAATGAATCTTTATCATTTATTATTTCCATTTCCATTTGAAACTGTGTGCTACAAAATTTGTTGCGCACTACGCAGAGGATGTTGCCGCATAGAGATTGTTGTCATGCATGGGATGTTGTCGCGCAGAGGATATTAGCATGCATGGGATGTTTTCGCACAAAGGATGTTGTCACGCAGAGGATTCTATCGCATGGAGGATGTTGTCACGCAGAGGATGTTGTCGCGTAGAGGATGTTGTCACGCATATGATTTTTTCGTGTAGAGGATGTTGTCATGCATAGGATTTTTAGAGGAGGTTATTGCACAGAGGATGCTGTCACGCAAAGGATGTTGTCGCGTAGAATATGTTGTTGCATAGAGGATGGTGTCGTGCAGAGGATGTTATCGCGTAGAGGATGTTCTTGTCCACAAGATTTTGTCGAGCAGAGTATGATGTCACATAGAGGATGTTGTCACGCATAGGATTTTCTTGCGCACATGCTACAGGGCACACTGTGTAAATGACTGGTTTAGTTCTCAACTTCAATATAACATTTTGACCAACTTAAGAGGAATTTTGAAAATCCCCAAGAGGTTTTGGTCGAGGACAAACCAAATAATAACAACATCTCTCATATTTGAAAAAAGTGTCACAGATTGGGATATTCGAAGGAATCTTTGAGCCCTATTTTTCATTTTTCATGATTTCCTATTTGACACATGATTTTGCGACACGTATTCCAGCCAGCTAGAGATGAATTTCAATAAAACAAGAGATTTTTTTCTCTAAAACAAGCTTACCTACAAAAACATTTATCATATTTTACACAACTATTACAATTTGAGAATTACAAGTGGCATTTTGAAGCCTATTTTTCATAATTTCTCCTCCTGAAAAGCAGTAAATCTGTGAAACGTGTCATTTTATGTTTGTAATTGTTTCTATTTTGGGAAAGGGGTTGGGATTCGAAATGGTGAGCTGGAAAGGACCCTGTTATATATATTTCATCTTTTAAATGTAAGCTAGGTTGGTTGGCAAAAGGGTGTAAAAAGTGACTATTGATTGTAGCTTTTGAACTCGATTGAAACTTAATGCAAAGGTCATGAAGATTTGATGAAAGGATTCTAATGGTAGAAGTTTGATGTATTGTATTCTTTCTTTGCATACATGCTTTCTTGTGTTCTTTATATTCATATCTATATTTTGTCTAAATCGGAATTTGATTTTGAATATAGAATACACCGCGCGGTGCTCTAGATTCGTGCCATTTAGACAACTGTGTTTGTTCTAAGAGAACTCTAAATTCATCCCCAACAGTGCTCTGAGTTGTTTCATGTGTTTTTCTCTCTCCACACACAACGATTTTTAACTGAAAGACTGTTACTTACTTATCCTTTATCCTCTCAAGTTCAATCACTAAGTCATTTGTTTATATCATTTTCTCAAATCGGCTCCATAGGCCAAGGTCTTGTTTTATTTTGCCAATAGAACTAGAAATATCATATAGAAGTGTTAAATCTAGTTGATAATTTAAATCCATACCCTGTACAGAGACGAAGTCTTAGAGATATCCCTCTCCAAGTCGGAAAGGCTAGTTTTTGGCCTCAAAGTTGGTTTGTAGGTTGCCTCTGTCATTCATTTTCTCAGTTGAATGAATTTTACAGAGCGCTAATAGTTTCTAGAGGATCCAATTGCCCAATTTTGTAGGAAACCTCACAACCTATTAGGCCCATTCACATCCAAATATTTGTGTTGGTTCCTATCATCATACTCTCACTCTTGTAGGAGTAGTTATCATTCTAATAAAGAAACAATATGCTCCATCTACTACACATCCGCCTGCAACCTTTTTTTTTATTGTAAGAATTTTCCAAAAGGAAACCTCAAACAAGGGGCTTGTGTAGATAACAGATAAACTTCTCCAATGTAGGGGAAATTTTCTAACATGATTTTATTTGCCTTGTTATACCAGTCATGTGGCTAAGTTTTGGCCCATCTAGGCCTCATGTTTAAATATTGTTTTGATAGATAGGGTAGGGTGATAGCGACCTTACAGGTCTTACCCATAGTTAGTTAACCTTTACTCAACTAGGTTGCAAATTAAACCCACAATCGGGTGTCCAAGGATCTATATAATAACATGTAACAAGTTAAGCCCTCATGCACTTACCTTATTCATCGTGACCAATGACTAGAACCATAACACAACCTAAAAGGGTACTTGTCGTATATATAACAACTTTAAATATGATTTATTATCCTTCAAACATGTGATCAATTTCTATGATCAAGCGCTCAAACACTTGACACTTACTTCCTCAGACTCTTATCTTCTATGTGAACGAATATTGTGACCAAGTACTACATAAATGGGGAATTAAACTATAACTTCAACACTCGCACGAATCTATGGTCACGATTTAATCTCTTTGTGAGATCTACATCTTTCACATTTCAACATGATAGTTCATTAGCTCCATTTCCATTGTGCACATAGATCCTATGGAGACACATCTCTAAAACAACCAACAATCTTGATCTATGGCGTGCTACCTTTTGAAAATTAACATGCATGCAACTTTACTCTACGCTTTATCTTTCCACCATTGATTTTACATTTTGACGGGCGACTAAATATTCTTGAAATGCAACTCTTCTCTTCTCTTGATCCACAACTGGGAAATAATGTGGCCTTGATTTGACAGTTAGGACTTCTTCAAGGGTTTTGTAACTAAATCTAATGACTCTTGCACACTTATTCCATGATCAAACCCTCACTTTCAAATATTCTAGAATTACTATTAAAATTAGGAAATTATAATAAAACAAACTTAGGAAAACAACTTCCTAACAAATGAATGACCCCCTAGGTCTCTACCAAATGTACAAGGTTTTGGAAGAAGGATGCTCCTGCATCATAGGGTATGGTTCCCTCCCCCTTAAATTTTTTTTTTCTTAAGAAAAGAAATTTGTTTGAATCTTTCATGTGCCCAAGAAGGACAAGTGTTGTTTCCTACTCTGATACCAATGTGTCACACACTTGACCCCCTAAGTAGTCTTTTAAGGTATGGGGTATAAATTTTCCACTTTCCTACAACTTCTTTAAGTTCCTCGAATAAGTGCACCATTTCCTTCTTCTCTCTGAGAGCTTTCCAACGACTATAAACATGTCCATAACCAAGTTTTGAGTTGAATTTTATGGCTCCCTGAACTTCTCAGGGTATCATTGGTCAAAGGCCACGTGGTGCCCATGTGGCTTCACTTCATTCGTACCATCCTACATGGAACTGACACACCCTCAATCTCCATCCTCTACCGATGGCATGGCCATTGGAGGGGAAATTGTAGGGGAATATCTCACGGACCTTTGTGGGTAAGATGCCTTCGACCCCTTCATTATTCTTGTACAAGTCTACAAACTTCCTAGAGTTCCGATGTTCAGAGGACTCTTTCCACTCTGGAATCTATGGTGGAGATGTTATACACCCTTAAGTATAACGGCTGAGATTCATCCATAATCAACCCATGATTGAGACTTGACAAGGGTCCCACACTGAATTCATGTCCAATCCCATGATGCCATGTGGAACTATTGAGGCATGCCATCATGGCGTATGTTCCCTGTCCAACCGAGGTTGGACACCACACTCAAGGATTTTGGCACTTCGACACTTAACGCACCATCCTTTATCCTCACATCTCCTGAATCCCCATAGTGCCAAATTTCTATAACTCCCCCCATGTACTCTGGCCTTCGACGCTTCAGCATTTGGCTCATGTACCAACATTTCAATTCTCCCAAAGCCCCAATGTCTCAGAGTTCCAAAGTTTTGGACTCTCAAAGTAATACTTTGTCAAAGTACTTAAGTTTTCCTTCCACTAGTTGATCAAATGGTTGGGAAGGGTCCCCAACGGATCCTTAGATCAATGAATCACATTGCTCCTAAATTATTCCCCTTGATATAAAGGTTAGTGGGATTTCTTTCCCCTTACAATTCCTAACTCTTCAATTCCCCGAAGAATTACCGACCAAAAGGGTCTTGAAATAGGGATGGATTCTTGTTGTCAGTTAGTAATACCTCTTACCCTATCCTTCCACTACGCTTGATCTGATGGTCGATAAACATGCCAAAGGATCCTTAGATCAACAACTTGAATTAATTCATGACTTCAGTGTTTGGCGATTCCGACCATTTCAAATTCTTTCACGCCTAGAGTGGGTCAACGCCAAATTGACTATAGCTCATATCCAATGGTCAGGAAGGATATCGAATATCCTTATATATACAACTTTCATTAATTTGAAACTAAAGATTTGTTCAGGGTTTAATGATAAAGTGGATCCAACGCCAACACATAGGAAACCACTAGTTGTCAGTCAACCATCCAGTCACTATTTTTCCCAGTTTCCTTCAACGAAATTTGGAGTGTTGTGAAGTTCTAACATCTCGAAGCTCCAACCCTTCAAAGTCTTGAAGATCAGAAGTATTAGATACCTTTGAGTGTATCACTGGGTTCCAAGGTCCTGGTCATATGGGGTTTTGAAAATCCCAAAAGGGTTATACTCTTAAATATTACACAAGATTTGGTTAAGTCTGTGGACTCAAACCTAAGGTCATTTGGACAAGAAAATGGTTTGAAGGAAGCACCTTCCATTCACAGAAATCGAATTCTATAATAGGAAAAGGAAATTTGAGGGATCAACATGACCTAAATAGTACTGTAGAGTCTGTCCCAACTTTGTATTTGTGAAATTGATACTTGAGAAATCCTTTTGAGGATTTTCTAACTAGCATAGAGGCCAAACCCTTATGCCCCAAATTCATTTAAAAACCCACTACTGATAGTTTTCCTTTTCTAGACAAATGTAAGTAGAAAACCATTGACATGAGATAATATTCAAACTCTACTTTAAAATATTCAGTCGGCCAAATCGTCAGAGTCACAATTATCTAACATTCAAAAAAGATAGAATAGTATGCCATCATATAACTCAAATGAGTTCATACTATAACAAATAGTCAATACAATATAACATTCAGAGCCACACTTATCTGAAATTGGAATTTAGTTGCCAACTAACTGTGGGTGTTATCCTTTCCACCCAACCATAGGCTCAGATGCATTCACTCTTATTATACTAGCCACCCCCGTTCAAATCCATGATACCACTAGGGAGTTCTATCCCTTTTCCTCATGTCCTCTGCAAAATCCTAGAGGTCCCTCTCTTTCTCATAGGAAGATAGTCGTCGAGTTTCCTATCCACCAAGCAAGGGATCCTTTCATGGTCGCTCACTCAATCATGCATCTCTATTTATCAACTTGATTACAAAACACTATATGTTCTCTCCTCTGACCATAACATCTTGGTTTTTTAGTTATTCTTTAGAACCAAATATCCTCGCACATTATTCTTCTTTATGAATGGTCCCCAGACCCCTTCATGCCTCCTCTTTCCCCCCAAGGAAGGTTCTGGACCTATCCTTTTTCTTCTACAATAAGGAACTCAGGTCAATCTATGCCTGGTGGAAGACTGCACTCTATCGGTACTTTGGGCTAACAGTTTTCTATCTTCTTATCCAAGCCCTCCATGCTACCATTCATTGGGGTGGTTGGTTTTTTAACCACTAGTCATTTTCTCATTAATTGATCTTTCCTTGGGATCATGATGAGGCTTATTATTCCATATCAAATATTCCAACAAAGAGGATTGGGTCATATTGGAATGATGAACCCTCTCTACAAGTTTCCTCACTCTTTCCTCTAGTGCTATTATGGCTAGTACTTCAAGGCTTCACCCCCATAGTTAGTTGTTGGAAATATAAACAATAATACATTTACATTGTTCACATTCCATGGCATGGTAATCGTAAGTAATGATTAATTGCAAGCTAGGGGAAATAGGGGTATTACAACTCTCTTCCTAAAAATCAGGAAGACCTTCGACATACAGATCTCTACTTCACCAACCCAAATGCATATCGAGGAAACTCTTCAGTTGAAACCACTCAACAACACGTTTATGAAGAAACTTATGATTTTCTTGAGACGTCTGAATTCGACCTTGAATATTATTTTCTAGCCGATGGAACTTGGGGTAGACCACCTTATCCACCCAAATCACCCCATTACACTCCAAGAGATGAGTCGGAGGAAAAATTTGAAGAAAGATATGAATCTGAGAGAGAACCTGAAAACAACCCATATCAAATTATCGTATATCAACTCCCAAACATGGTTGGAGAAAATGGAAACCAAAATGCACCTCCCTACCAGCCCTAGTTGTTAGCTGATGCAGTCATTGAACCAGGAATCCAGCATGGCATACCCAGACACCTTGATAAGTTCCCACCAAAATTTTATGTTAGGGACCTAACCCCTCACATAGGTAGAATAATATAGTCCGATGTAATAAAGGTAAATATTAATAAGGCCTAGCAATAAGGAAGAATAAGTCGAATGTAAGAAGACCTAATAGAAGATTATGCTTCTAGAAGGATCTTCCTCTAGATGGTTCTTTTGAGAGACATATTTAGTATAAATAAGAGTCGAGGGTATGAGAAATTTTTCCTTCGATATTATTGTAATAGAGCTCTGCTCAACTGGAGGTTACCCCTCGAAGAGGCAAGTGACCATTTCTCTCAGTAATCGAAGTGATCCTTATGGTGTTATTATGTTATCATTTCGGTATTATTGTGGTGTTGTTCTGGTTATATTGTGTTTCATCTGCCATTTCTAGCATTTTATTTATGTTCTGTATACTTTTTCTATATGGAATATTACAAGTGGTATCAGAGCACTTTCCTCGGTAGAAAATTGTGGGTTAATTATTTTTTCAGGGTAGAGATGTGTTATGGCATATTTAAGCTATAGAGATTTGTCATTACGTGCATAAACATGTGGTCTGGGATTCATACATGCAGGAAATACAAATGGTAATTAAGCGCACATCTGTTGGCCACCCTTGTAACCCCTGTTGGTACCCCTTCAAGTGGTATCTCATCAAACATCACTTGTATATGGATCGACCTAGATTTCTTAAAGCCCTCTTTAGATAAACCGATTGACCAACTAACTTCTATAGTGCCACCAAGAACAACACTCAAGAAGATAATCTCTAGTACCTGGGTAGTTGGGTAGTACGGCTAAGGGCACGGTCTAGTCTCCTTAGTTGGTGCCCTGAGATATTTGGCCGAGTACTATTGTTGGACCCCACACGTATATCAGAGAGCTATAGAACAGGGCAAACCCTTGTCTGTAGAAACCTTGAATAACTAAACTTTGGGGATGGAAAAAAAAAAAAAAACAGATAAGATCTATTGTCACGCAACTGTGAATTCTGCATTCAATTTCAGTTGCCAAATCACTATACATTGATTCCTAATTAAGAATTTGGGAATTTCATCACTATAGTATTCTTCAGACCAGAGTATAATTCCGCAGGTGTAAAAAAACAAAAAAAACAAAATTGAGACCTATTGCACCATTATTTGAGACCTATTCCATTGGATTTATCTCTTCACCCTTATCACATTCATACCTATCATTTTTCATAAAAAAAATTACCCCACCCACCCCTTTTCGATTCCCTCGTCATCATGGCCCATACCCGTAGCCAAGACTTGGAAGTTCTCTTCAATACCTTGCAATCCAATTTCATGGAGACCCAATAAGAAGTGAGACAGCTCAATGCCAATATTGACACCATCAATAAAAACATGCATTCCTCCATCGCTGCCTCAATCAAGGAACTCAAAGAAGACCTCAAACAAGACATTACTACCCATCTTGAATCTGTCACTTCGATGATCTGCACCAAGTTGCATATCCCTGCAGATCCCCCTTTATCTGACCCACCTTTTCATACTAAAGCTGAAACTTCCTCTCATTCCCATAATTTTCATCCCTATCACTTTCAGCATGACCTACGCCTTCCGCGTGTGGATGTGACCAAATTTGATGGATTGGATCCCACTGGTTGGGTAACTCAAATGGAACATTATTTCTCTTTGTATGACATTACAGATGTTTTGTCCAAACTCCGGTATGGTTTTTTCCATCTAGATAAAGAATGTTGGCAATGGTGGAAATGGAGAAAAATTGCTCGTCAAGGGTATGTTGCTTGGACACACTTTTTGGTAGATCTTTATGAATGATTTGACACTGACACCAACCATTTAGGTTATTTGAAAAAGTTTAAACAATCTGGAAGAGTGGAAGACTTTATAGCTTCTTTTGAGTGACTGGATTTTCGTACAGAGGGCATGTCTGATGCTTTTTTCTAAGAATGTTTTATCAGTGGCCTCAAGGATGATATTCAAGCCCATGTCCTCATGGCTCGTTCTCAGAGTTGGGTGGAGGCTACTAAAAGAGATAAGGAATATAAACAGGTTGTCTCTTCTCAAAACTAGAAACCCTCTTTTATTCCTCGCACTAAACCAGTAAAACCCACTCCTCCTTCTACTCCACTAAAGATCCAAAAATTGACTAGGTCTAAAAAGTTTGAACACCAACTCAAAGGCCTTTGTTATAATTGTGATGACAAATATTTTCCAGGACACAAGTGTAAGGAACAAAATATTTGTATATCCATCTCGGAGGATGTTTCAGAAGAGGATGTTGAAGATCCCCTTATGTCTATCTCACATGAACCCACTAACATAACCCCTCCCTCAGACCCTCCCGAAGTAGAATCAATCATTTCCCTAAATGCTCTCACTGGCTTCTATGCTCCCCAAACCCTCAAGCTAATTTGTTACATCAAGCATCGGAAGGTCATCATTCTTGTTGATAGTGGAAGCACCCATAATTTTATTCATCACTGCATTGCCCAAGAAACTCATTTCTATATCCATGGAGTCAATAATTTCCAAATCATGATTTCCGATGGTGGCTCCATGAAATGTGGAGGGAGTTGTGAAAATGTATGTATCCAAATTGGTGACTACCACCTGAAATCTCATATGTTTTCTATTGACATGGGCTCTTGTGACATCGTGTTGGGTGCAAACTGGATAAGGACTTTGGGTCCCATTCTCATGGATTTTAAGGAATTAACTATGAAATTTGACCGGGAGGGCCAACAATATAAGTTCCAAGGCATCATCGTCAGTTCCCCAGAGATCATTAGTTCCCATTGCATGGAAAATATGCTCAAAAAAGGTCATTACAGTGTTATTTACCAACTCAATGCCATACAAGAAACTAAGACATTGTTTGTGTCGCATGACCTCCAATCCATCCTCTCTAAACATCAAGTGGTCTTTTCCACTCCCCAGGGAATCCATCCTTCCCGTGGTTTTCATGATCATTCCATTCCCCTTGTCCTAGGAATCTTTCCTCCCAATATACGTCCCTATCATCACCCATTTTCCCAAAACAATGAAATTGAGAAAATGGTTCAAGAACTTCTTAACACAGGCATTATCTTCCCTAGTACGAGCCCCTAATATTCTCTTGTGGTCATGGTCCTGAAGAAAGAAGGATCTTGGTGCATGTGCCCTGACTTTTGCACTTCAAGAAACTCACCATTAAAGACAAATTTCCGATTCCTGTCATTGATGACCTCTTGGATGAATCGACAGGTGCCCAGTTCTTTACTAAACTTGATCTACATTCTGGCTACCACCAGATTCTAATGAAATAGGTAGACATTCCTAAGACTTCCTTTAGAACTCATGAGGGCCACTATGAGTTTTTGGTATGCCCTTTAGCTTTTGTAATGCCCCCTCCATCTTCCAAAGCCTCATGAATCATGTATTTCATCCGTTTCTCCGTCATTTTGTCTAAGTTTTCTTTGATGATATCCTCATCTATAGAAAAACCTGGACATACCATCTTACTCATGTGGATCGAGTTCTCCATCTACTCTCTCAGCACCAACTTTTCCTGAAACAATATAAATGTGTTTTTGGCACCTCGGAAGTCAAGTACTTGGGTCATCTTGTTGGCAAGGATGATGTCAGGGTGGATACTAAAAATATTGAAGCTATGAAATACTAGCCTCACCCAAATACTCTCAAAAGCTTGTGTGGATTTTTGGGCTTAACAGTTTATTATCGCAAGTTTGTTAAGAATTATGGAAAGATTGAGGCACCTCTCATTGCACTCCTTAAAAATAATTCTTTCACTTGGACTCCAACAATTGCTCAAGATTTTCAAACCTTGAATATGGCCATGTGCACCACTCTAGTCATGGCCCTTCCTAATTTCACAAAGGCCTTTGTCTTGGAATGTGATGCTTCAGGGAAAGGAATTGGAATTTTCCTTATGCAATAGGGTTGGGCTTTGGCCTTTTACCAGCAAACAATTGTCTAAATAAAATTTGGGCAAATCAATCTATGAAAAGGAAGTGTTGGTTATTCTATATGTCATTGATTTTGGTTCCCTTATCTATTGGGGAAACACTTCCAAATTAAGACATATCATCAAATCCTCAAGTATTTTATGGAACAATGCATTTCCTCCCTAGAGAAAAAAAAATGGGTGACTAATCTCTTTGGATCAAGGTCATTCTGAATGTCATTCAAGGTCGTTTTGAACGTCAATTTGTAGAAGGGGATCAAGTGTTTCTTCGATTGCAACCTTACAAGAAAAATTCACTCAAGGCCAACCATTGTCAGATGCTAAAACCCAAATTTTATAGTCCTTATACTGTTCTCAAGTGTGTGGGACAGGCGACCTATCAGTTAGCTTTGCCCAGTCATTCTAAGATACATCCTTTTTTTCATGTTTCATGCTTAAAGAAGGTGATTGAAACTAAGTTCCAAACTCAAACCAACCTTCCTAAGTTGGACAAACAAGGCTCCATTTGGCTACAACCACAAGCAGTTTTGGACCAACGTGAGTGTCGCCTACGTCAGTGAACCATCAAGGATGTCTTAGTCCAGTGGAAAGATACAACCCCAACAGATGCCACTTGGGAACTAGCTACCATTCTGCAACAATTTCCACATCTCAAGCCTTGAGAAAAAGGTTGTTTTTAAGGGGGAGGACATGTTAGGGTACTAACCCCTCACATAGGTAGAATAATATATTCCGATGTAATAAAGGACAATATTAATAAGGCCTAGCAATAAGGAATAATAAGTCGCGTGTAAGAAGACCTAATAGAAGCTTTCGCTTCTAGAAGGATCCTCCTCTAGATGGTTCTTTTGATAGACATATTTAGTATAAATAGGAGTCGAGGGTATGAGAAATCTTGCCTTGTATATTATTGTAATAGAGATCTTCTCAACTAGAGGTTGCCCCATCGAAGAGGCAAGTGAACATTGCTCTCAGTAATCAAAGTGCTCTTTCTGGTGTTATTATGTTATCATTTCGGTATTATTGTGTTGTTGTTCTGGTTATATCATGGTTCATCTGCCATTTCTAGCATTTTATTTTTGTTCTACATACTTTTTATATCTAGAATATTACATTTGACCCTGACAAAAAAAATTCAGCTAAAAACCATGTGAAGAAATTATTGTTGGCTATTAGGTTACAGATTATTCAACATGAAGATGTCATATGCCATTTGTTTCCAATTACATTTGAAGAGAAAGATTTTACATGGTATTTATCTCTAGAAGAAGGCTCCATTACAAATTGGAGAACCTTTGAAATCACTTTCCTCAAGAAGATTAGGGAAAACAAAACACCGGCCACCTGAGTTCTAGAACTCTCGAGAGTCAATATGGATTCAAAATAATTGGTTAATGATTACAATCAATGTTTTCTTACTCTATTAAAATGAATCTCGCGTGACTCAAAACCTGTTGAATATGTAACTACTAAATTCTACACCTTTGGTTTACCTATATCCATGGCCATGCATGTAAAAAACTTTGACAAAGGCACTCTAGAAGAATCTTTCCAAGAGGCCCTTAAGTTTGAAAAGAATATGATGAGTTTAAAAGGTAGTTATAACTCGGAGCCCTCTAAAGACAAAGGTAAAGGGAAATCTTCTATGTCTAAACCCAATGAAGATAAGAATCCTTTTGATTCAATGGATATGGGATCTCTTCATAAGATCATTAATAAGTTACCCAATGATATAATAGGCTTGAAAATAGTTGGTGGAGAAGGATCTTCTACCTAGAAAACAAATTTGAGGTTCCCCCCCAAGAAAGATAAAAACATGCCACCAACCAACAAAACCACCCCTTCTCAGACATAAGGAATTAACATGGAAGATATTTGATCTAGATTTATTTTCCGAACGAAATGAAAGAATAGAAATTACAATGAAATACTCATGAAACTTGTTAGAAACAAAGAAATACAGAAATACTTGATTTCTATTAATGAAATAATTGTAAACAGACTATAAAAATACAGAGTCCAAGACTCGCTAGAATAGTGACAACTTTATCTATGAGAAGAGATGTGATAGCTACTCTCATTCACAAGAACATGATTACAATGAGGCCATGAAGGCCTCTTTATGATAAACAAGAATTCCAAAACCCTGGACATCCAAAAACCTAACCCTTGGAGATGAAATGCCAAAATTCATGTGGGCCCCATTTGGGTAAGTTAGTACATTAACTTCCTAGGGTCATAACGTTTGCATACAATATCTTTTTTAGGCTTGTGATATCCCATTGGAAAGGTGTTTTCGATAAATACACATTAATCCATCAAACTCTGACTCTGTCTATAGTTTGACTGTGGTGATCCAAAATAAAACACTGTTTAGGGGCCCAAAATGGCCCTGGAGGTACAACAAGATGTGTTGACATGAAAACATACAAAATAATCTATTTGGATTAGGTGGGGGGCACCA